>JAKZAP010000001.1:25798003-26061731 GCA_023053575.1 Branchinecta lynchi
CAGGAAGAAGGAGTAAGCGTGTCCATACGACTCAAACTCAACGACTCAGATCCTGTGTCAATCAATCACCGCGATCTTTGGGAGCAGCCACTTCTGCCTTTCTTCCGCTAGCTACCTATTGCCGCTAGCCCTATTCCGCTAGCCTAAGATAAAAAACCTTTGAGCGTCCATCACCCCGACGGAAACCCAATAACCTCATCCCAAATAAACGAGTATTTTACTTCAATATGTAGGGTTCATTCTCCTTTGCTTACCAGTTTGGTTTCCAACTTTGTTGTATACCATTCATTACCTAAGCCTCGTTTTTGTTGCAATAGCGCTGCCGCATCGCTGCTGCAGCACTTCTTTGCTTTTGCATAATATGTGTTTTTGGGTTGACTTTCTTCTTGGTTGAAGCGGCAGCGCTGCAGCATCTTGCAGGGAAGCACGGACTTGGTCGGGGAGCAAGTCCGTGATTCTCGAGAAGCGCTGCCGTCTTCCTCGGAAGCGCTGCAGTGCAAAAACGGATGTAGAAAGAATCAGTCCGGAATCTGCCGAGAAGTGGACCTGCAGCATTCAACAAAAACGAGGCTCTAGTTAGGCTAGTCGATGATCTTTCGAGACATTTGGAAGAGAAAAATGCGTACGCGAAATTAATACTAAGCGATATTGTGAAAGCGTTCGATAGTCTGGATCACTCTGTAGCGATCGTTGAAGCCAAGGAAATGGGAGCTCGTCAGTTTTTACTCCGATTGCTCGCTAGTTTTTTAACAGGGCGGAAACAGTGTGTTATGCTAATAGTCCGACCGCCAGGTCCTGAAAATGTGACACCCCCCTAACCCAAACGGTACAGTAGGTTTCAAAGTGGATTCCGACCAAATCAAACACGCTGATTCCGAATATGCCGGGAACTGGTTCCGGAAACGATGGCTTAAAGTAGAAATGAAGCTCGATGCTGTTCCATATTATTTCCTCTCTATAAGAAGTATCGCTCTCAAACACAGTAGGTTGAAAAATGGATTCCGAACAAATCGAACTCGCTGATTCCGAATATGCCGATACTAAATTCCGGAATAGGTGGCTTAAAGTAGAAATGAAGCCTGATGCTATTCCATTATTTCTTCTCAATCATGAGTATAGCTATCAAACACAGTGGTTGAAAAATGGATTACAACCAAATCGAACCGTTGATTATGAATATACCGTTAATAAATAAGTAGACCTGAAACCTGATAAGTTATTCTCCTCCTCGGAAATAAGTGCCATCATCTGGTATAGTGGGCTACTGTCGGCAGAAAAGTTGTTCTAACCAAATTGAACCCGCTGATTCAATGTGCCAGGAATAGACACTCGTTGATTAAGGATGTGATGCGAGTCTGTTGCTTAATAGCCTAAGTTTGCTGGAATGAATCAACAACTACAGGGATTACAACTGGTTCAAATAATATGCTCGTGTACTGAAATGTCGCACGAAATATCTAAAGCACAAAAAGACTGAGTTGAATGGGACACACAAATATCAAGCTTTGCCAACCTTGCTTCACAAAATCAAATTCCCTATTCTTCCTCCGAGTCGACAGAGCACCTGCCCCCCCCCCCCATACGAACATTTTCGCGGCAACAATCGATGTAGTGTAAAAACGAGGTCTAGTACCCCTCCTGTACGTAAGAAATTAAATTGTGCAAACTTCGTCGGGTGCACCCGAGAAGTTCAAGTCTTGTCGGTACAACATGTCAATTAACGTCCATTCGTCTTCACATCAGGTTCTTTAGTACCATTTACTACACGTTCTACCATTTACCACAAACCTGCATTGTTCACATTCAAGTAACTGTTCACATAATAAACACACCAGACAGACTGAGCTGCAACCAAGGCCGTATCCATGGGGGGGGGGGGGATGACCCCCCCCCCGAAACATTCAAGAATCATAATTTGTATAGGCTTTTCCCTCCGATGTATGTGTTTTTTGTACTTTGTTGTCCGACCAGCAGGCAACCCCCCCCCCCTCCCGAAATAATATTCCTGGATACGGGCCTGGCTGCAACCATGGGTAAAAATCATCGTATTACCATGTCAAGTTGAGCTACATTATTTCCCCTGTTAATAGTCAGAAATCAAATATTTTGCCTTTTACGGCGTTCTCTGAGTATGTAGCAAGAAAGTCCGATCTTTTGTTGCTTTTACTGCCAGGTTTGTTTCACAATTTTATCTCCTCTTCCGTGTCTTCTATGTAGGGTTAACTAATAGCGGCGATTCTTGCTTGTGCGCACTACCTGTTGAGCAATTCTCAACTAAAATAGGTACTTTTCGAGAAGGGGTCTAACACTTCCAAAAAGCAAGTATAAACAAAAACAAAAAAGTGTTTTTAGGAGTTAAGCCAGCGTCGGATACCACCGTTCCAAGCATATTCTGAATCAGGATTTTTTGGCCTACAAAATGGTATAGTCAGACTGACTGTACCTTTTGGGTCGGGTGTTTTCGAAACTAAGCGTCTTTTGACGAGCTGGCGGTCGGACTATAAGTAGAGCTGGTATTTTAGGTTTCTTAGACATCTTCTGTGGTAGTCCCCAGAGGACCAAGTTGGGACCTTTGACGTTTTTGATCGTTTATAACAAGATATTACTCATTCGCTGACGACCTATCAACCTTGTCGCTTCGCACTGTTCTGTGAGAGGAAATTGATATTTCAAAGCATAAATTTTTGGGCCAGTACATGCTCAGTTTACTAGCTTGGACAAAGATAAAAGTGATGTTTCTTACAATAGTTTGTAGGCCTTTATTTTATGCATGAATCAGCTTGTATAATTCAGATTTGAATAGGTTATTTGTTTTTGAATGATTTTTGTAGCTATGTTATTTCTTGTAGAAAAAGAAAAAGTTCAAAAACGAATTCAGCGTCTTTCCGTATCCCTAAATATTGCCCTGGTGTTTGTAATTGAGAGCTTATAGCATGTGGACCATCTGACCGTCTGGGTCTTTATGTGTTTTATTGTTTTCTGTCATTTACAGGGGCGTCGCAAGTGCATTTTCGGTGGGGGGGTGCAGAGCCAAAATTTTACCGAATCTTTCAAAAATTTTACCGAATCCTAGAACTCAGAATTCGAGCTTTAAATTATGGAACAGAAACGATTACGTGGGAAGAGTGACAATAAATGGCAGCATGAAAGACGATAAGCCAACTATTAGGCGGCGTTTCGGCGAAGCCCAAATGTAGAATATATTGTCGGTTATGATTGCAGGAACATCTTCTATCTATTATAGCCAATATAAAACTAAATCGAGCGCCGCAGGCGAAAATTTTGAAATCCATTTTTTTCTGTAGGCTAAAATTCGACTGCTTCTCTTACAAAATTCTCTGATTTACCGTTGATTAAACACTAAGACTCTCCAGAAACCGGATGGAGCGACGTTCCGGTAGCAGCAGCAACTGTAGTCTAGTTAATATACTACCCATGATCACATAAAATGAGCGCCCGCAGGCGAAATTTTTTTTTTTGCTTTTTCCTGCCAAATTTAATTTCCATCCGAATTCTAGCTTTAATGTTTGAAAATCTCAATCCTAAAATTGGCTTAACCCCCCCCCCCCCCCCCCCCCCCGTCAAATGACGCGCCGTTCCACAAAATAGAGAATATTACGAAAAGTGCTGCAGGCGGAATTTTCGAAATATTTATGATTAGATATTCTTTTGGGGATTCAGAATAAAAGTAAGGACTATTGATTGTACCATAGATCATCCCTTTTGTCTGCGACCAGTGCTTCACTCGACCTCTTCTGAGTTTCGAGATTCGTGGTAACATCCGAATCCTGGAAATTGTAACGAATAAATTACCGAATACCAGTTATTATACCGAATAAGTTTAGACCGATATTATGTTCGGGATTCTGTATAACTACCCTATCCCGGTTATTATACCGAATTGTTTTGGTATCGAAAGACTACCGAACAATTTTCTTATTCGGTATACTTTCGTCGGAACTGGAACGAAGTCAGGATTCGTGGTTAACTTCCTAATCCTTGAAATTATACTGAGTAAATTACCGAATCCTGATCATGATACCGAATAATTTTGAACCAATAGCTTAATCGGGATTCTGTGTAACTACGGAATCTCCATAAATATACCGAATAGTTCCGGCATCGACAAATTACCAAATGATTTCAGTAAATTCTCTCACCGAATTCGTGATAACTACCGAATACTGGCAATTATACCGAATCCCGATCATTATACCAAAGAGATAGGTACATATAGCCTATTTAGGATTCTGTATAACTACCGAATCCCCGTAAATATATCGAACAGTTCTGCTATCGAAAAAGTACCGAACAATTTTAGTGAAATTTGGGGCCTCCGGCCCAAAATTTTACCGAATCTCAAAAAGGTGGGGGGGTGCAGCACCCCCCGCACCCCCCCCCCCCCCTTGCGACGCCCCTGGTCATTTACCCCGCTTTTTCGAAATGGCGGGTTCTATATAAATTTATTACTATTACTTGTATCCAGGTTGGTCGGCTAGCAAAGTTCGATGGGGGGGGGGAGGGGTGTATGAAGAAAATCTAATCAAGTTCAAATAAATATTTAACTTATAACAAATTTTCCGGTTTCAGCCGGATTCCGACGAACTATATGTCCGAGTAAAAGCTGATTTTCGTATACGGATTCAGCGCCTCTTGTCCCCAAGTCTGTCATCTAATCAATTTAAAATAATACTTTTCCTTTTAACAGATTTTATGGTTTTGTCCGGACGCCTGGCGAACTAGTTGTCCGGGTAAAAACTGATTTTCCTATACGTGTTCAGTATGTCTTCTTATTCCTATATCGAACATAGAATCAACTTCAAATAAAACCTTCGCTTTTAACAAACTTTCCGGTTTTTGCCGGATTCCAGACGAACTACTTGTCCGGCGAGAATATGATTTTCATCGTCGTGTTCACCAGGTCTTCTTACCCCATAATGGACTATCACATTAGGTGTTTATAGATCTTTTGTTCGTCCCTTAATCCCCACCCCTAAATGTAGGGCTACAGAGCCCATCTGCGAATTCGACCTTACCTTTGACATAAACAACCCTCATAACAAGTTTCATCAAAATATCTCATCCCCTAAGAAATTTATCGTGCAGACAGATGGAGGACCAGAAGCTTATAATTCCACATGGGAGCTAGGGACAGACTACAACGGAGAAAAAGCAAGAGGGGTATTTTAACAAAACGAGGCTCGACAACAACAACAAATTTCCATTTTACCGACGAGACTTGAACTTTCGAGCTTCACCCCTCTACGTCTTGAAAAGCCAGATTTACTCGGTCTTAATATTTCGAACTTTCGCCCGACAAAGGTCTACAGTTCGATTCCATAATGAAAGGAAAACACTTCTCTGTTCTTTGCCGTAGACTCGAAAGTTATGGCACTGTTTTCAGCGCCCTTCTAGATCGGGGCAAGAAAATAAATGACGACTGCGATGGGCTGGGAACCAGCTGTAATTACCGATTAAAAAGGAAAGAACGGAACCAAATAATCGCTTCGTACTACAGAATTTGGCGATTGGCGAAATATTCGGATTACCTAGTTTGGCAACGTACGGACAGGAACTAAATAAATAAGGCAAAGATCGGGGCCATAGTATGAAAACCGAGTTTCGTAGCCTAATGAACGCAACTCTTGTAACAAGACCAAAGGTTTCGATGGGATCCCAAAAATCTAACATTTGGTTCAAACAATTGGGACATGTCTTCGCCATTCAGTCTTCGTCAGATTCCTTGAATATTTTTACTGTTAAAGTAAAGTTCAAAAATGGATGCAAAATGTCTCCTTGCCCCAATACCGAATCTCTAATCAACTCCAGAAACAACTTTCAGCTTCAACCAAATTTCCAGTTTCCGCCGAATTCGTGATAAACCATTTTTCCAGCCAGAAAACTAAGCTTATATATGGATTCAGCGGACCTCCTTACCCTTTCAATAAATATCTTATTAGCTAATAAAACATACATGTTTTCACCGTAAACTCAAAACCCTTCTCTGCCTCTAACTGTAGGACTAAAGGACTCACCTACGAACTTGACCTGTACTTTGCCAATGAATCCTCATACTAAGCTTAAACAACATATATCAACCCCTACTAAGCTTGAACAACATATACCAACCCCTTTGACCTTCGATTACACTAGCTCTCTCCAGCATTCGTAGATAATGTTATCATCCACACGCATAGCTATACTAGTGTGAAGAAAGGGGAGGGACTGCTATAGCCGAAAGTTGGTCGACAAATTTTGTGTCCGGTTTTTCCCGGATTCCAGGTGAACACATGTCCAGTGAGAAAATAATTTTCATCTTCTGATTCAGCAGGTCTCCTTACCCCTAAATCAACTATCTCAATAGCTTTCAAAAAATAAGTGTGTGTGCCCCTTAATTTCAAACCCCTCCCCCACCCTCAAATATAGGGCTACAGAGCCGATCTTCGAACTTGACCACCAAGTTTCATCAACATATCTCAATCCCCTCGAGATTTATCGTGCGGACAGACGGACAGACCAACGGACAACGTTTGCGATGTCAGAGGTATCCCTCCACTTACGTTTTGGGATCCCAACTACCAACTACAGTAAACGAAAGTTCAGTAAATTACCCGATTTGGCAACGAATCACAACCGAATTCGGTAGTGTAAGTAAATTAGTAGTAAAATAGACTAACCGGATGCGGTGAAACAGAGACGGATTAAAGAAAAGTCCTGTGAATTACCGAATTCTGTAACGAATGGGAACCAAGTAATAAATGAACACAACTGCGGTGAAATAGATGCGGACTGAACAAAAGGTCAGATCATTACCGAACTGGGTAACGAATCAGAACCAGATGAATCTGATTAATCGCCGAATTATTAAATGGACTAACCGGATACGATGGAACAGATACTAAATTATAATATCGATATGAAAAAATATTTATTGTGGGGATCCTTTTATTGTGGTTATGATTTTTTGTGTGTAAATAATAAAATGCAAACATTTTTACAGACTAATTCTGTCGCGTGAAACTTTTCTTTTTTGAAAGAAATTCAGTTCAGGGGCATTCCCTGTGTCCTCGCTGTTTTCTGTTTGCGGAGTCCGCGGCCGCGCGGAGTGACTCCACCTATTCTCGTAGTTCCCCTCCATTCCCGGAGGAGTTCCCTGGGAACGGCAAAAATACGCCTAAGCGCGTTTGAATATTTTACAAACTCCTTCCCGGTAGGCCTTATACTGACACTTACTGTTAACTTGGATACGAAACGTTGAATCTCATTCTGTAGGCCTTCTCAAAATTTTTGCCTCCCTAACTGAATGTGCCGGGGGGAAGGTGATTCCGGGATGATAATCTTTTTTTCTTCATTTCCGTGTTGTGGTATGAGAATGGAACTGGACTAATGCCCGGACCAATCATTTCTTCGTTTTCCATTCTGAAAGTATAGTCTGGCTAGAATACGAAGACCGGAAGCAACCCGGATGTACATAAAAGTCTGCTGAATAGTGCTAGGAACTAGTCTCCGAAGCCGCGCCGAAAGTCGGTGGTGCGCCGCCGAAAACAACTCAGCGGTCCACCTTCGAAAACATCTCGGCGCGCCGCCGTTGGGACGGCGGCGACGGCCCGCCGTTATAATTATGCCACCGAATCTATTTAGGTGATATACCAATAATAATAATTTATTTTTAATCCACAAATCGTACAAGACGAAAACAGTGAGGACAAAATAATATATGAAGACACAATTAGGCAAAACACAACACATACAAACAAAATCTACTTAAGAGTCAAACAAACGAATAAGCACATGAGAGGGCGATAGACGCGCGTACGCAGTTTCGGACAGTTTTCTGTGGAGAACAGACAATTTCTCCGTGATATCCGGTAGCGAGTAATTACTAACAAGTGCGCAAGCGCTCAGACGTGGAGTGTAAAAGTAAAATGTGTATCACACTTATATACAAACAGCTTTTGAACCAAGAAATTTATCTTCCCCAATAACCAAACAAGTATTGAAATAACCTTGTAGTCACCCCCCTTTAAAAGCTTGAAATATAACAATCCGCCAGTATAAATCCAAAGAAATGTTGAAGATCTTGCACGAATAGCATTTGTTCGAACAATGAATGGTCTGCCTGCCAGTCCCACCCTTTAAACCTCTTGTCCATTAGCAAGGTAATAACATGTGCAATAAACCATTTCGTAGAAGACTAATGTCTCCCCAAATATACAGGAGTTGGACTTGAGACCTGTAAACTCATGGGAAATCTGGGCCCAGCTGCCCATGAACGGGAGTGGGGGGGGGGTCGGGACCCATCAAAATGCGTATTTACACCCTTCCTCAAGTATACCAGCTTAGACTTTGATTCCAGTCACGGGTCAAAAACTTTTTTCATGGGCAGTTTTGGGCCCAATTGCCCGTGAACGGGGCGGGTGGGGGTGGTTTAACTCTCCCCGGTCCCTATAATCCAAAAGCACAAAGGAATTTTATCGCATTATCTCCAGTTATTGTCCAATTAATACCATTAAAAAATGGGCAAGGCCCAACTGCCCCAGAACCAAGTGGGGGCTGGGGTTTGGGACCCGCAACAAGTAAAAAGAGACCCCAATGCTCACAATCCTACCAAGTTTCAAACTGGTACCTGTTAATTCCTGGCAAGGGCAACGAACCATTTGCCCCTGAACCGGGTTGGGGTGGGGGTGCGAACCCCAAAAGGCACAACTAGACCCCAATATCCAATAGCGTACCACGTTAGAACTTGATACTTGCACTAATTCACGAGTTATGAGCTCCACAAAATACGGTGAAAACCGAAAACCCGAAACCAAAAACCGAAAGCCGAAAGCTGCTACAGCGCTCGCAATAGTGGATTGTTCCAAGGAACACTCAACTAATAATTTTAGAATTTCTTTGCCAAGGAGGGAGAAAAAGAAGAATTTACAAAAACGAAAATAAGAGGATCGCATAGCTTTAATATCCTTTTTCTTTAAAACAGGATAGACAACAGATAGAAAAATAATAGAATGGTCACAGAAGGAAGAGTATAGTTTGCCAAGAGCTTTCCGATTGTATTTCCCCTGTTAGCAACAGTTTTCGAATAGCCCAGTTGAATTTTTGGTCTACAATCGGAAACTATCCGGAATCGGAAAGATCGAATATTTTAAGTAAAGGTAAAACCCATTTATGTTTCTCCAATATGTTCCAAGTTCTTTCTAGGATCCCAAAACGTAAGTGGAGGGATACATATGACATCGCAAAAGTTGTCCCTCTGTCTGTCCGTGTGTCCGCACGATAACTCTCGAGGGGATTGAGATATTTTGATGAAACTTGGTGGAAGGATTCTTTGGCTCAAAGTACAGGTAAAGTTTGAAGATCGGCTCTGTAGCCCTATATTTGAGGGTGGGTGAGGGGTTTCAAATTAAGGGGCAAACAAACGAATATGAAATTATTTTCTCGTCGGAAAAAGAGTTCACCCGGAAAGCGGTGAAAACCGGAAAATTTGTGAAAAGTAAAAGTTTAATATGCAGCTGATTAGAGGTTCGATTTGGGGGCAAGGAGAAGTACTGAGTCAGAATACAAAATTTATTTTCTCACCAAACAATTAGTTCGGCCGGAATCCGCCCAAAACCGGAGAATTTGTTTAAAGTAAAAGTTGTGTTAAATTTGATAAAGTTAAATTTGATTGGCGGGTAAGAAGACATGCTAAATTAGTATATGACAGTAATATTCTCACCCGACAAATAGATCGCTCGGAATTCGGCTGAAACCGGAATTTTTTTAAAAGTAAAAGTTTAATCTGAAGTTGAATAGAAGTTGGATGTAGGGGTAAGGAGACATGCTGAATTCGTTTTTGAGCTTTAGTTTTTTGCCAAACAAGTAGTTTGTCCGGAATCCGGCCGAAATCGGAAGTTGGGCAGAAGTAAGGAAGGAGGGAGATAGGGTATAGTGTAAACCTTATGCTGAATGCATATCTAAATATTTGACAGCGCAAAACGGATATCTGAATATATCAGAACTTGGTGAAACTCAGCTGGCGTATTCGTTTTGCACTTCCGGAACCCCTCGTCAAAATCCCCCACTGGGTTTCTATCCGATGAAGACACATAGACGTCACATCTTGAGCATTTGCATATAAAACCCATCAAGTTTCATAAAAACTTCCGAAAAATTTGGACCAACTTTCATCTATCCCGAAGAGGCCGTATACGTTTATAAGTAGTCACCTGATAGACAAAAATGCTCTTCAGCCGGGATTTGTACTCAGGACCTCCGACTTTCAAGGCCACTCCTCTGCCACTGAGGTACAGCGGGGCTTTTGAACACAGCTCGCAAACCACTATTATAGTCATGAAGACGCGGACCATAGGAACAGTGATCCCGCCGAAGACGGATCCATCTAAACACTTCACATCCCCATGTCGACTAAATAGGTATTATGCAGATGGAATTTTATACAAGGGACTAGTACCGTGACAAATAAACCAACTGATTTGTCATGGTAAAGTCCCTTGAACTGTATTCCATTTCCATCTAAGTAGTATTTGGTCGCATCCGGCCCATACCTCAAATGGCACATCCGGTCCATGACTTTTGTACCGTCCAAGTTTCATCCCTCTCTCCTTTTGATGCCTATGCGGACCAACACATTTCCGGAACCCCTTTCACCGTGTCCACATGCGATTTGGACACATAAATATCAAATCTAGGGCGTTTGCTCCTATCAACCACCTTGCACTTCCGGACCTTGGACACATGACCAAGTTTCATCCCATCCTCTCTATCCGTTCGGTCCCTTTGCAGGATACCAAGCCTCCCTCCATCCTCCATCGGATGCGACTCGGACCCGCAAATTTTGCATCTAAAGCACTTCCTACCGAACAGGTTTTCCTTGAATCGGAGAACATCTGGAAAATTCGGAGGCCTACCGAGGCGGGATCCGGTCTGAACCTCAAAATAAAATCTCTAGTACCCATGACCTTTGTACGATACAATTAGTACCTGCGCATGTGCAACGATTTCCGGTACTCCCCCCTCCCGGAGAGTTCAGGAAAAAGTAGATGTGTCATCTAGGGGCATTTCTTTATATAAGACACCAAGCTTTCCTCGAATAGAAGTACTTCCGAAAAAATTAACGTAGCCCCTTCCCACTCCCCGCACCGAGGTCGGATCCGGTCTGGACTTCACAATCATACATCGGGGACCCATGATCTTTGTATTGTCCAAGTTTCATCCCAATCCCTATTCATTACTTTGGTCGCTTGTATGTTAAAAAAGTCCCCCTCCCCCCTTAGTCGTCGTATATTTTAGCTCCCACAACGCATAAAGTTTACTTCTACTACTCGGGTCACAATCGGGTCACACAGGCCACAAGTTTCCATGTTCGCATTTCTCTCCACCCCCTCACGAATGATCGGATTAATCCGCGAAAGCATGGTTTCGCTGGACATTCAGCCGAGTCCTTTAGAAGCTTGCCAAGTTTCATCGTCTTATCTTACGTGGATGTGCCCGAACTAGCAGAAGTGAGACAGAGGGACCACCGATCGCAATATATGGCACTTTCCGAAGGCTAATGCAATAGTAAAATAATAACATAACAAAGCTGACGATTTTGGGGGAAAAATTGAAAAATTTGTCTGGAAAATTGCAAAAAATACCTTGAAGAATGCTAAAAATAGAGAAAACGCCGATAAATTTTCGGAGCGCCGCCACCGACTTAAATTCTCTCCGCCGCCTCCGAATTTAAATTCGGCGCGGCTTTGGGCAGTACGAACGGCTGCTCTCAATGCAGATATTTATAATATCTATAATCCACACCTCGTGCAAGGAAATTCCCCAGCTTACGAAATGGATATATAATAAAATAATATAATAATATTTTTTATTACCCACTTACATCAAAAGGATTAATAGTGGAGTATAAACTGGAAGAAGGAAAAACGGAAAAAGACGTAAAACAACAACTAAAGTCAACAAAACATTAATCAAACAAACGGATCAAACCGCGGTGAGGCGACAAACACCGATACGCTGTTTCTGAGAGCCATTTGTGTAGATCAGTCAGCTTCTCAGTAATATTCGGAAGATAAAACTTTTTAACTATCTTTCGATTCTTGTACCGCAGAGGAAGGAAGAGAAGAAATTTACAGAATCGGAAGTGAGAAGATCGAATATCGCTAATGTCTTTTTTCTTAAATATAGGGTAAAGCCGACACGATTGTATTTCCCTCGATTGGCTACAATTTTAGAGTAGCCAATCTGGATTTTCACTCTAGCATCCCGGAAAGCGCGCTCCTGCAGAGTTTTAAGATTTTTTGTAAGTGTAATACCCAACCACCGGATCGAATCTACATGAGGGATAGAGCAATTTTGAGAACTTAGAGGTCTAGTAGAAACAAGACCAAAGGTTTCGATGGGATCCCAAAAGTTCAAATTTTTCCAGACAGTTGGGTCTTGTCTTCGCCAGATCCAGTCTTCGCCAGACTCCTTGAACACTTTTACTATTAAAATTTAGAAACAGATTAAGGCCAAATAGCTAATCATATGAGAACACCAACTTCAGATATGGATTCAGCATGTGTGTTTACCCTTTTAAGTCATATCTATTTTGACGAAGCAGATCGAAACTTCCAGCCTTACTTCTGCCAATTTTCCGGTTTTGTCGGAATTCCGGAACTACTTGTCCGAAAATAAAGCTCAAAAGCGAATTCAGCATGTCTCCTTACCCCTACATCCAACCACTAGTCAACTTCAGATTAAACTTTTACTTTTAACAAATTTTCCGGTTTCAGCCGGATTCCGAGCGATCTCTACGTCCGGTGATAGAATGATTGTCATATGCGAGTTCAGCATGTCTTCTATCTCGCAAATCGAACATCTTATCAAATATAAATAAAACTTTTACTTTGAACAAATTCTCCGGGTTTGGCCGGATTCTGGCCGAACTAATTGTCCGGCGAGAAAATAATTTTGATATTCGGACTTAGCACGTTTCCTTGCCCCTTAATCGATCCTCCAATTAACTTCATGTGAAACTTCTACTTTTCAAAAATTTTCCGGTTTTCGCCGGATTCCGGGTGAACTATTTGTCCGGCGGGAAAATAAATTTCATATTCGGATTCAGCATGTCTCCTTACCCCTATTTCGACTATTTCAATAGCTTTTAAAAAATATTTCTTGTTCCCCTTAATTTCAAACCCCTCCCCCACCCGTAAATATAGAGCTACATAGCCCATCTTCGAACTTGACCTGTACTTTGACCTAAAGAGTCCTCATGCCAAGTTTGATCAAAATATCTTAACCCCCTTCGAGAGTTATCGTGCTAACAGACGGACGGACGGACAGACGGACAACTTTTGAGATGTCATAGGTATGCCTCCACTTACGTTTTGGGATCCCAAAAAGAACTTTGAAAGAAAGATACTCGCATTTATCAGCATTAAGCTAAAGACCGATTTAAAAGAAGAAGAAACTTTATGAACCATCTGCGAAAGACGAGTTTAGACCGGCTAATTAGAAGAATGTCATCAGCAATGATGTCATCAGAATTTCAGCAATATGGAAATATTAGAATCATTTGTAATATCATGTCATCACATGATCGACCACCCAGTCATCCACCGGCACCGGGTTAAAGACCGTTAGAAAGTAAATAAAAAATGCAACCGCTTTTAACGGTGGCTTTGGCCTTGTTTTTGAACTCTATGGTTCACGTTTCCGAAGAAGAAGAGGATAAGTTATAACACTAATTAGCATAAATCAATGAAGGATTTGAATGTGTTAGAATTTCAGATGAAAAGGTTAGAACCCCTTATTCTATTATAAAGAATGTATTATCACTGCCGTTTTCTTATCCAGGGCTAAAAATATGATCATAAGTAAAGATGTGATGTCTAGTGTGTTACTCAGTCTACAGTTTGGTAGGATTTTTAAACTCCCTACTAGGCTAGGACTCAGACACTTGCCAACACTTGCTCAGACTAGGCTGCTGCTAGGCTATATCCTACAAAGCCAGAAGCCTACACATCCTCACGAGAAACCTGTCTCACTATATTCCGCTTTTAGTTTTGTTTTGTTGTTGTAGGCTAGTCCATGATTTTTTTTTACAGACACATGGACATCAGTCTATACCCATTTTTGCAGTCTTCTACCTTGCAGATTTCTCGTGATCTAGCCACTGTTTTATAGGAGGGGTACCTAACCTCGGTTTTACACTATGTGAGGATACATCTAGTATACAAATATATCTTGATCAAAGCTTATTCAACAAGCTCTATCCTCAACTCTCTCTATTTCCGACTAGCTCTAACGCCCACGCTTTTCTTCGACGGAGAGAGTTTATTTCCTTTTCTCCAATCAAAGAATTCTTTTCCCCATCAAGAACCTAGACAAATATACTCCATTGGTCACCAACCCTTTCATACTGTCTAGAGATTTGCTAGGACGTTCGAACAGCAACCCTATTCGTTAAGGCACTCTGTTGACATTTCCAAGGCGGTTTTAAAGGACCGATTTGGCAGTTCGGAAAGCAGTTCAATTCAGAGCTCAGTTCGACGTGGAGTTCGATTCGGAGCTCAGTTCGACTTGGAGTTGGACTTGGGCTCTGTTCTCAGTTCAGTTGACCTCTGAGCAAATTAAGTGACAAGTGTTAACCAACCTATCTTCAATGTAAGTACGAACCTTAATAAATGTGTTTTAGTTATTGACCTACGAACTGAGTATCGCCTTCAAAAAGACTCGGTGTATTCGCACCACAAACCAGTCGCCAATATTACCATGCTCGCACGCCACACGCCACTATAACTAAAACCTCCTCCTACACCATATATTTCTGTTTATCATAACTACCTCTTTTTATAACTACTTTATTATAACTACCTCCTGACAGTCAAGAGGCAAAATATGACTTTTTTCAAAGTCAGGAGTCCAAAAATATTCAAATTCTTTGCCTTGTCTTTGTTTTGAAGCGGCAGGGATTTTCTGGCTATTGACTTTGCTAACTGAACCTTTTTCATAATTTTCAAGTCAGTTGAGGTAAGGTTAGAATAAAAGGATCTGGTTTGAAAAGAACAATATGTTTAACTAGAAATATTGACACAATATTTATTTGTCCAGTATTTAAACCATTCAGTTAGCTTCAATCTAGTATATTTGTCATATTTGTTGGTTTCGTTTTAAGCCAGATAGATTATTCTGAAGGAAAGATAATCTCCTGAAGCTGAAGTTTCTCAGACTAACAACCTCAAATGTTGCCGCAAAAGTGTTAAAAATTATATATCCATGCTCCTGACAGTCAAAAGGCAAACTATATCAACAGTCATGCTAAAATAATCAAATTCTATGCCCTTTTCTTTGTGTTGAAGCTGCAATAGCATACCAGCAACTTATGATTAGTTACGACTGTTACAATTCTTGTTATTATTGCTGTTCCAGAGCCCTCTGTAATAAGTGAATTGGCTCCCCCCCTCTTGTTATTTTCTTTCCACAACTGTTACAATCTTTCCAATCTACTCATGATGGTTCCAAGCATCATAAGTGATAATCACTATCTGCTCTGCTGGAACTCCCATAAGAGTGATGACTTAAGTCTGCATTGTTATTATTATTGTTCAAGAAAGTGTGTCAACTACCACAATGCACCGCTCCCCCCTCCTCTTATCATCGTAACTTTTTATAACTTCACTGGAACGCTAGCTGCTTTAAAAGGAGATTTTCTGTTTTCTAACTATGGTAGCTCTACCTTTTTCATCATTTTGTAGATTAAAGCAAGGAATACAATCTCTGGTAACAATGAAGAGGAATTGTTGTGAAACAGAATATGTTACACTAGAAATATTGAAGCAAAATGTTTTTCTTCAGCATGTAAATGATTATATTAGCTTCTATCTAGTCTCTCTATCTATCATATTTGTTGGTTCCTTTTTAAGCTAGATATATTTTTGTGAAGGAGGGACTTCTCTGGAAATTTGAAATCTTGTCTGTGGTTATTTGGGTACCTCTCCTGTACATTGCCTGCTATCTGGGGGGTTTCTGAGACTTTGGCTGCTCTAGTGTTCTTTCGAGCAGGAGGTTTGCCTCATTTGTGCAGCTCTAGGAGATCATGAAACGGATTAGATGACTGCAAAACTGAGGCAAGCTCCTGCTCAGGAGCACTCAGGAGCACTCAGGAGAACACTAGAGCAGTCAGATTGGCAGAAACCCCACAGATGGCAGGTTATGTAGATAATGTGAGAAACCTCAGCCTCAGGAGATTACTTGACACCCAGATCAGAGGAAACCTGCCAGGTTAGAGACTACAACAGTGGCCAGATCAGGAGGAACCTCCAAGTTAGGAGACTGCAATAGTGGTATAGAGTGATGGGCATGGGCTAAGTCTTAACTTTAACTTATGGTGCTAATCTGAAGAATTTTTCTGTACAGTTTTTTCCACATTTCTAAGTGTTTGTTGTGGAAAGAAAAGTATGTTCCACATACTCAGCCTACAAGTTGAAACTGTGTTACAACAAAAATTGGATTTTCACAAAAATCCTGTGTTTGTCTATTTTATCTTCTGGTGCATACGGTAATAGAAACAGGTGGTTATAGCACAGATCTAGTACCTCTGCTTTTCTGGGCTACTGCCACAGCGGAGTATTCAAGTTTTGTATGACCCAGTTTATTCACTTCATGTAGGCTATACTTGTGAGTCCTCACGGATGGTGAATGCTCTGTCATCTTAAAGCCAAAAGGGACTCCTTTTTAGATTTTGCAGGAATGGGTTGTAGTGTTCTGGGTAGTTTTTTTTCGAAACATGTGTTAGGGATAGTTAAAGCAGTTCTTTTGATCTGTATTGAGTTCAGTTGTGGGATAAGACTGATTTTGAAAAAAAAGGCATTCATTCTGTTGTATGTATGATTTCGTTGTTGTAAATAGTCTGGTGTAATTGTACAGTTAAGTAATAAAAAAAAAAAAAAAAGTAAAAACAAAGTGGGTGGATTCTTACAAAATCGGTATTGGGGCATTTCTAGTGTTCTCCAGTTTACTCATTGTTTTCCACTAATGAGTGCCTGGGAAGTGACTCCTGGAATCTTCGTCTTGATTCCTTTTGTAGTGCAATGCTTTTACTTTAGGCAGACAAGGTAAAGGCAAAGTGCCTAGGCATTGGTAGCACAGTGGCCGGCTGAGCACCTAGGCTTGATGCAAATGCACACTCAAACCATGATTGTTTAAAAGAGAATTCTAAGACAGCAGGCCAGTAGGCTATCGGGCCTACATTTTTTCCTAGGAAAAAAGCACCTTATCTATTAGCTAACAATTTGGATCGTCACCAGTTTTCTAACAAGCTGGTTTAGGAATAGGAACAGCGCTAGCTCTGTTTTTCCGTTAAATTTTCAAAAGAATTCAAATAATTTTCTTACCATCCTGTGTCGGTAGAAAGTTTGATGGTCCAAAATATAATAGGAAAGGACTAACTATTTTACTGTGCCATTTAAAAAAACAAAAAAAACCTTATCTATTAGCTAATAATCCTAGATCATCACCAGTTGGCTAATAAGCTGGGTTAGGCATTGGAACAGGGCAAGCTCTCTTTTTCCATTGAGTTTTCAACAGAATTGTAAAAGATTTTGTACCATCATTTGTCAGTAAAGTTTGATGGCCCAAAATACAATAGGGAAAAACGAACTACTGTACTCTGCCAGTTCACGCGACCGGAGGGGGGCCAGAATTGGATTGGAATTGGATTGGGGAAGTAAAATTCCAAGTATCAGTACACTTATAAACAAGACAAGGGCCTAGGCTAACCTCATCTCGCTAATTTTCCCTATTTTGTTCTAGTTTACTGTGAAATACATATAATTATTTGGATGAAGTAGTAAAGGAAGATATCCAGCATGCCGTCTATAGCAGATACAATTGAGGTTGCTTCCCCCAAGTCTGAAAAGCAAACAGAAGGTCAACCTGGTGCTATTGTGAATGGGAAGGGTGATGGAAAGGTGAGTCATTCGGTTCTCTTCCATCTTTGTACTCATGGGCTTATTCGTCTGTATGACGCTTGAGTAGTTCTCTCGTAGGCGTTTCTCTGTGTACTCAGGGATTTGTCTGTATGACACTTAAGTAGTTTTCTCGTACGTTTTGTATTTTCCCCAATAATTATTCCTTTGTTTATTCTTTTCTGTATTCTCGTGTTGTACGATTTGTGGTTTAAACATACATTTTTTTTTAATTATTTTTTTTAAAGTATTGTCCAGTATTTCACTGTCCATGATTTACTGTCAACTTAAAACAACAGCAACGTATTTTTGGGATCCCAAAACATTCAAGACCTATGAACTCGGTAAGTCTGTCCGTTCAAAGGAAAGACAGACAAAAAAGACAGAATAGGCCTATTCAGATTAATCATACATAAAATAAGTATTCCTTCAGACCAAGCTGCCTGCAAATCACATTTGGTGGCGCTAAACGCCTAAGATTTTTCGAGCTATATTGAGCGTGTTCCATCTTTCTAACAATAGTAACTATTAGTTACTATTTCCGTTCCAACCTCACGAAAACTTACTAGGCTGACCTTTCAAACCTTTTCGAAATAGTAACTATTTGCTTATCATGCTCGGGAGCGTAGTAAGCGTGGTAACTACGGTTCTCTGTAACGTGATCGGCTGGATTACCCCGTGGAGTGATATTTTGACGAAAATAGAAAAATGCGTTCCAGCCTTGACGCCAAGAAGCCAAAATTCGTGACGTCATGCTTAGTAACTATGGTAACTAGTATGGAACACGCTCATTATGGCCCTTGGTAAAGGTCCTCTTTATTCTCAAGCTGGATACCAAAACGACATTTGTTCAATTATAATTATTGTAGTAATCCAACAAAAGTTACATTTATATCCCAAATTGGAGCGATGCTTTCTTCGTAATTCAGTTTTAATTTATTCGTAGTTTGATTTGATGTTTTTAACTCGGCCTTTTGGGCGCACGCAAGATCTTCTTAAAGGATCCTTGAGCCGAGAGCATGCTCCTACATTTATCTTTGGGTTTGAGAATCAGGCTGCCTCTAGAGACGATGTGGTCGGAACATCTCTGGAACTTTCGTATGTCCAGCGAAAGCTATTGACCCTGTTTTTTTCTTGTTTGTTTATTTTGTTACGAGGCATTTCCTTGACATTTCATGGGGCGTGACCCCTCTAGAGAGTTGAGACTGCTGGTTTTATTGCCGTGTTAATCCGAAAATTAACTTAGTATGGTTGACATTCATGCGAGCTACAGAATGGGTGTGGTTTTGTGCTGTCCGTCTCGTTAAAGTCGGTCTTCCTGGCGAGTGCTATCTGCAGTTTGTGTCTAAATGTTGTCGGTGGAACAAAGGGATTAGTTATGCCTATGTCGGAGAAGAGACGGAGGTCTCCTAAGCTTGGGATCTCTTCCCTTCATATTGTCGCTTCTTCGTCGAGGACTGGTCGTAGACCCGAGCCACTTCTTATCGTCGGGAATAACGCCTTAAGCCCTCGCACTGGAGTGCCGCCACATATAATACTGTCTCGAGAACCTACTCCGACTTTCTCACATTCGAGATCTGCTCGTGGGAGCGGCAGTTCGTTGTCACCGGACATTCCTTCACCGTTTAGTAGTTCGTTGAGATCAGTTTGGGACGACGTTGCTGCACGAATGCAGCTGCATCCGTCACCAACAAGGCTCTCGCGCTCTTGCAATCCTTCGCCCAACCGTGAGCTGTCTCCTTTGCACCGACCGCGATCCGGGGATATACCAATCCGAGGGATTCTGGTTACTTCTCGCGATCCTTCTCCGAGGAGTCCCAACCGTCGCTCTCCCTGTATTGATCGGCCGGATCGTGTTCCTCTCTGGACTCTAGACTCGGATTCTCCCGATGCCATGCTGCTGGGACTTGACGGTCGCGTTCCAGACTCACGGCGGCGATCCGTGGTGTCGCTAAATATTTCGGTACCTGACCAGCTGGAAGTGCTTCGAAGTGTTTCCCCAAGGCGGTCGCGGGAAAGTCTCAAGACTAAGAGAAGCCTGCCGAGCGATTTGGAGACTGCTCGACCTCCTGATACCCCCAAAAGCCCACGAGGCTACCCAAGAGGCCCTAAGATATGTGCTGCGGCAGGTTTCGATAATCGATCCCCTGTAAAGAGCAAATCCACTGAAAAACGACGAAGTCTTCAGGAGTCTCAGCTTGCACTGTACAGCCCAAAACAGGGAGCGCGGTTGGCACCCTCCGCAGAGCCTACCAAACGTAGAAAATCTCCAGCAATTATAAATTTTAATACGTCTCCGTATAAGCGTCGAAGCCTACCCGAAGTGCAATTGAATGGCTTTGAGACGGAAACGACTGACACAGGAACTCTGCACGTTCCAGTAGTAACTATTAGTGAGAAGACGGGTGGGAATTTCAATAAGGTTGGTTCTTCTCATCTCAATGTTTAATCAATGAATGTTCTTGTTTCTCCCCTTAAAGCAGAAAGAGCACACACAGATTTTGTTCTTCTGGTTTACCAAGGCTTGTATACTTTAAAATCTCGTCCGAACCCTACAATTCACATTAGTAAATATTTCCAAGTTTTCGCAGTAAACTTTATTCGGTTCGCGGCTGGCTGCTGTAAATTCACGAGGGTTTGTTCTATCCAATCAGGACAACTCTTCACCAAGAGGTGAAATACGTAATTGCTTTCTCGGTAGGTAACATCTTACTGTGAACGTAAATTGCTTGCAAGGCAGATCGCGGAAGGTAAAACTGTTCTTGGGTACAAGCTAGGACAGCCTGCGAACTGGAATAGAAACGCGATTCCAGTATTTTATGCTTTAAAAAATAAAGGACAGCAAATCAAGCTCCATAATAAAATATTTTCCGAAAAACTGTCGTTTTCACAAATAAACCCATGCCATGTATACCTGTCAAACTGGCGTGCAGAATTGTTTTGCTTTCGGATCGGCTAATATCTCTATCTAGGCTCCTAACAGTTCTCAACTAACTGGATAGCTGTAGGCAACGTCCCGTGGGTTTATAGACCGACAGATACGCCCCCCCACCCACCCCCACCCCGAAACAAATTCCTGGATACCGACCTGAACGTAGGGTACTTTCACACTCCACGTTTGAGCATTTGCTCACTTGTTACTTTTCGAGTAAAAAAAGTACCCATGAAACAACGCCCTCGCAAATTTGCTTAAAAACTTGTTTTACGAGCGTGGAATACAGATAGGATTTCTTAGTGTCATAGTTTAGAGCGATTGCGTCAGAGATATAGCGAGTCTGCTCATGAATATGTGAATTAGAGCTCTTGTCTTGGCATGGAGCTCCTTGGCTTTTTTTTTGTTCAGTTGTGTACTATGATCTTGTTCTGAACCGATGATAGTGCAGCCGGAAAGATTTAGGATGCCTGCCCTCGTTGATGAAGAGATACAAGTATTTTTCCTTTGGTAGCTTGTACTCAAGTATCTGCTGTTGACGTCTCTGGCTATTGCTTGTATCGGGAAAACTGTATGTGATTCGATCGCGCGGCATCACCTTAAAGTACAATGGTCACTAACTATGCTTTATTTGCTTGCAATGAGCGGAAAATTCGTATCGGGAAAACTGTATGTGATTGGATGGCGCGGCATCACCTTAAAGTACAATGGTCACTAACTATGCTTTATTTGCTTGCAATGAGCGGAAAATTCGTATCGGGAAAACTGTATGTGATTGGATGGCGCGGCATCACCTTAAAGTACAATGGTCACTAACTATGCTTTATTTGCTTGCAATGTGCGGAAAATTCGTATCGGGAAAACTGTATGTGATTCGATCGCGCGGCATCACCTTAAAGTACAATGGTCACTAACTATGCTTTATTTGCTTGCAATGCGCGGAAAATTCTATTTTTGTGTCATCCACGCAGGCCGAAAGGGAACGAGGCCGCCTTCGCAGCCAATCGCTTGACCTTTTGGATGATGATGAACTCAGTCATTTGTAGGTCTGAGTAATTAGCGTTCCATGGCTAAAACTTCTGTTTTTTGTAGTAGCCTAGCATAACAAAGGAAAGTTTCGAGCATTTGAAGTTACTGAATTGCTAAAAGTGTACGAACATAATAAGCTTACTTGCAGCTGAGGTCACAACTCGCATGGAAGTACTATCCATAGAATTATGCGTCAGTAATGCAAATAATCTGCATGAATGAATGAGAAAAGACTCAGCTTATATTTGTCAAAGCTAGTAAATTAGAGCATGGCAGGCAGCAAAAAGCGTCATGTTACACATTAGTGAAAATAAGTTGTCTATGAATCAGGTGATTTGTGAAGCTTGATCTGCCCTTTGAACTATAGCCGTGATGCTTGGGGATGGTGATGTTATTGTCCTAAGTTGCCATCACTTTCTTTTGGCTCGGCAACGAGGCTGAATCCGTCTTGCAGAGTCAACGCGTTCTGTATGGCGATTTTGCAATGGCACTTATCTGATACTTTATTGTAAAACGAGACTTTCACAGCATTGGATTGCCGAACTTGTCGTTTTCGTCAGATACATCATAATTACAAAATATTTAATAAGGCGGTTGTACATAATAAGGCAATAGAAAAAATGATCAAACAGAATAAAAACCCTAGACAATTAAAACATTAAAGGGAAATAGTTGATCAATTGTTCAAAACTTCAACAAAAGATGGTACAAAGCTCTTTCTGTAGCGATCGGTTCTTGTACAAACAGGGTTAAGAACCGGAACTTTTTGTGCTACAGCTCGAGGTAGTCGAGGTTTTGGCGGGCAATATGGGGTAGGAAACAGGTGCTCAAAACATGAGTGGGAACGCAGACTGTTCCCGAAACCAGTACAAAGAGTAAGACGTCGGGCTGCTAAAGTGGGGAGGCGGAATTCTTTGAGGAGGAGGATATAAGGCACTTTGCCCTGGCGGTAGATGATTCTCAAAGCTCTCTTCTGAATAGTTTCAAGCCTATCAGACTGATCTACTGTCAGGCCAAAGTGCCAAACCGGACAAGCATACTCAAGTAGCGGACGGATGAAAGTAACGTAAAGGCGGAGAACATGTGATTTAGGGCACGAAAATTTGGAAAACAGTTTTAGGAGAGACAGAGACGCACTGGCTTGTTTAATAATGGAACAAATGTGAGCCTCCCACTTCAGATCATTCGTCAGTGTGATCCCCAAAAGTTTGGTCTTTGTTGTAAATATTTCATTTGGTACTGGAGTAGTGAACGATGGCTTTGATTTAAGGAAACTTAAATCACTTGGAGCTACCATCTTAAGTCTGGTTCTAGCAATCGTCTTCTTCTGATGATGATGATGACATTTTATTTACGCACTTAAAAAGAGGAAAATAGTGCAGTTTAGACAAAGAAAAGGAAAAAAATACAATGAGCTTTCAATAATGTAGTAAATGCACGAGATCATAAAATAAACATTTAAAAAAAAAGAAAAAAAAGCTTCTCTGGCTGTCTGTTCAGCTTTGGATAATTCAGACACTTCCACATAAACTAGGAGGATGAAACTTGACAGGCGAGTAGAGGACCCGACTTAGTGTTTTTGGTACTCATCGTTTTTTGGATGCGACCACCTGCGAGAGAGGGGCAGTCCAGGACCTTGTGAAACGCCCAAGTTCCAAATGGTTGGTCTGATTTTAGTGAAACTTGATGGGTGGTAAGGGCAGAAGCGATACGGCTAGGGCTATATGAGGAAAATTAAGTAGAAAAGCCCGTCAATTATGATTTAAAGGCGTTGACTTCTCTGTCAAACCTGATGCTGCTTTCATAATGAATTGTATGCCTCTCAAACTGTATGTGTTGGCTCAAACCAACCCACAGAGATTTAAACCCCCATCAAATTGCTGTAAGACGAAATAGTATAATTATAAAACGTAACATAATATGGACCTCAGAGGCATTATCCTCGTTCTTTTTCATTGTTGTCGGTACGGAGGACGTCGTATTAATTTGTCCATATTAGTGTTTCTTTTGCACGTTGTATAAATGTCGTTCCAAGAACGAACTAGATAGCCTACGGACACGTTAAAAGTCGAACTATTAATATTTGCAACACCAGCCACATTAAAAGTACGGTACAAAACATTTTAAACTTGGTTTACAAGTTTAATTTTTTTTTCGCTAATTTTGAAAATTCGTGCCTAATTACCGAACCGAGATGTCGAAACTGACTTTCCTCCTCAGTTCGTCGTCTCAGGAACTACGAACTGACTTCAACCGACAAAGAAAACGCCTTCCTGCAGTTCAAGACCGTACATGAACGGTGTTATAAAGAAAATGCTTCTGGCAAAACGATAGTTGGATCGGCGAAAAGGACGAGGAAAACGAATGCGATCGAAACACAATGCGAAACGCGTGGGCACTCGCGGCGTGAAAGACAGAGACCTACGCAGCCCTCTGAGCCTCGTTTTTGTTGCAATAGCGCTGCTGCATTGGTGCTGCAGCACTTCTTTGCTTTTGCACAATATGCGTTTTTAGATTCACTTTCTTCTTGGTTGAAGCGGCAGCGCTGCAGCGTCTTGCAGGGAAGCACGGACTTGGTCGGGGAGCAAGTCCGTGATTCTCGAGAAGCGCTGCCGTCTTCCTCGGAAGCGCTTCAGTGAAAAACGGATGTAGAAAGAATCAGTCCGGAATCGGCCGAGAAGTGACTGTACGCGAGCACAAAGCAAGAGTATTCCGTTTTGAATGCAAACGCCCCTTGATGCTACACTGTCTCATACTCCTGAAGTGTCCAGGAAAAAGGAAAACCCTACCTGTCATCCAAAGTTTTTAGAACTGGGCATCATTCTTCCAGCTGAACCAACGGACACCTTGTTTTGTTGTCGCTAGAGGAAATAGGTATTTAGCTAATGGCTTGATGAGGGATGGCCTCGTGCTCTGCGTGCCGCCCGATGGCATATGTTCAGAGCCTATTGCCTGCAAAGCCCATTACTTTCCTGTGGAGATTCCGGAGGAGTCTTCTCCCTGAGCTTTTGCCGGCAGAGTCTATCCTATTCCAATCCGACTCTTGGCATCCTTCTTCATAATTTTCCCAGCTTGGCCCTGAATTACTTCCAGGGCGTTCTTCATTCTCCTGTGAATGAGATTTATCAAGTGTAACCTGAAAATGTGTTTGTTTTGCTAGTTCGCTGTGTGATTTCTTAGGAATTGACGATGTTCAAAAAGCTGTCTGTACAGAGCCTTGGGGTGAGTCTAGATACTTCTTTGGAATTGGTCTGTGTGGTGGAGCTTTTACCTGAAAAGATCATGACGTTTGTTTGTTGTTCTACGATGGAGGTTCTTTGGCGAGATAGGAGAGGG
Organism: Branchinecta lynchi; assembly: GCA_023053575.1. NCBI lineage: Eukaryota > Metazoa > Arthropoda > Branchiopoda > Anostraca > Branchinectidae > Branchinecta > Branchinecta lynchi. The sequence continues at coordinate 25,823,252 of JAKZAP010000001.1, forward strand.
TTCGATCTCGGTACATCCCAGCGTTTAGCCTAGTGTCCGAACTTTGAAGCTCTTTTCGATAGTTCGGTCCCTTACTAGCTTTCCCGCCTGGAGCGGTGTCTTTATCCGGCTGACCTATCTTTTTCCTTTCCTTAAAATATAATATGGATAAATACTCCCAAGGATACATTGTCCCCAGTTCAGGCTATAATCCTTTTTTTCAAAGACCTTGTAGTGCAAGCTCGCGCACGCTATTGTTCATTTGAAACTTTCCCCCTTGACCTGAAGTGTTTTTTGTTTTGTTTTACGACTAGCTTCTGGCAGTAAGATGACCATGGCGGCCTGGTGTACGTGAGCTTACGATGTAACGTCACTGCATGCAGAACATGGCAGACAGATACGAGCATCATCCCTTTTTTTTTCTAATACCTGAGTTTATTCCGCCCCAAAAGTAACAACTTTTCAATGCCCAGAGGCCAACCTGTCGGTAATAAATGAGCCTAAAACATAAATGATAACAAATTATTTGAGGAGAAGAAATATCAAAAATAAAAAGAAAGAAAGAAAATTAGCTTGACTTATCCGAGCTTTAAGCTGAAACAATGCAAAAGTTTCATACCTAGAGTGTTAACTACGCCCCCCCCCCAAAAAAAAAATAAATAAAAATAAATAAAATATGAACGGCTGAGAATAACGCATCAGATTTATGAACTTGCAGCGTTCAAGGAAATCCAGTAAAACACTACACAATCTAAACTTACTCGATAAATCTTCCAATCCCATACTAATGGTCCAAGATGTCTCACACTAAACCTCGACCTACTAGTTATCCCTACCAGTCGTGCGTACTACATCAGAATGCAACTGCAAGCCGCTGCGAAAAACGAGGAAGGGCAGTACCCCTGTTCTGTTGGTTTTCTTCTCCTTTCAAGATAGGAGCTCTTTTCTGATTAAAGGCAGGAGCCCTGTTTACATTGAGAAAGAAAGGGCATTTTCTCTATCATCAGGGACCCATAAATTTCCTGTAACGTATCCTTACAGGGGGCCAGTCATTTTCTATGCTTATGTTGCTATGTTGCCCGAGCCTCAGCTAGTTTCCAAAAATTCTGCTTGGGTCGAATCGGTGTTCTTGCTCAGATAGAAAAAATTTGTTTCCACAAGTTTCAAAGAACACAGAAGCGGTCGGCAAATCGGGTTCTTTTTATATGCCAGAAATGAAATCCTGCAGACATTTTTCGGGCAAAACACTGAAGAAATCGAATTCTGCATGCTTTTGTTGTTCCTCAGTAATCCAGAAGAAATAATTTGTTCATGTTTTGTCGGGCGTTGGTCGACTCGTTGGCACATCGGTTTCATTTTATACGCAAAAAAGGAAATCCTGCAAGAAATTGAATTCTGCATGCTTTTGTCGTGCCTCGGTAATCCGGACGAAATAATTTGTTCATGTTTTGTCGGGCGTTGGTCGGCTCGTTGGCACATCGGGTTCTTTTTATACGCAAGAAAGGAACTCCTGCAAACATTTGTCGGGCAAAACACTGAAGAAATCAAATTCTGCATGTTTTTGTCGTGCCTCGATAATCCAGAAGAAATAATTTTTTAATGTTTTGTCGGGCGATGGTCGACTCGTCGGCACATTGTGTTCTTTTTATACGGAAGAAAGAGAATCCTGAAAACATTTCTCGGACAAAACAATGAAGAAATCAAATTCTGCATGCTTTTATCGTGGCTCAGTAATCCAGAAGAAATAATTTTTTTCGGTCGACTCATCGGCACATAGGGTTCTACTTGTACGTAAGGAATTAAATTCTGCAAACTTTGTCGGGCGCACCCGGGAAATTCAAGTCTTATCAGTCCAAGGCGTTAATTTTACACGTAAGAAATCGAGTTCTGCACAATCTAGTCGAGCAAACATTTAAAACATAGAAAAAATCAAATGCTCGATGGTTTTGTCAGGCGTCGGTATTCTCGTCGGCACGTCAGGTTCTTTTTCCACATAAAAAATCAAACTCTGTAAATTTGTACTAGGTGCATGCCGAAAGACCACAAGACAACTTATCACACATTGTCAACATCTGCATCTTTGACACAACACAACTCTTCATTCATGCACAAAAATGATTATATACAAATCATACCTTTCTGTATGAGCCATCTTCACTCAGGACTATTCAGCATGCCACCACGTACCTAAGCTAGGACAAAGGATCCAGGACACTCTTCCATTACAGAGAAATAATATTCCCTGGTTCAGCACTAATAGCTGCGAAATTTTTTTTTTATGTGGATAGTAGGGTATTTTATCCCCGTGGGTATTTCTCGAACTATCTGGCGTTCGGTCAAGAGCGCATCAAAAATCTCTTAATGACTGGCTCCCTGTAAGGAAACGTTGCAGGAAATGTATGGGTCCCTGCTATCATTGACAAACCATCAACATTCCGAAACACAGTAGGAAGATGAGCTGTTGGAGGATAGGCTTTAGGCTTGTTACGTCCTCAGATCTTGCTATCCCGCAATTATTACCAATTATTACCTTGCTATGCTATTAAGTCTGCGCCGTTGTTTAGAGTTTAACAGAAAAACATTTTTATTTTTGTATCCCGACAAGACCAAATTCACAGTTTGATCGCGGAGTTTGAATTTCATCAAGGACGTGTTTTTTTTCTTTCCTTTTATAAAATTGCAAACGACAGAAAATCGAAGACGCTGTCATATGCCTGGCTAAAAAGTAACAGTCAGCTTGGCAAGTTTGCTTATTGACAGAAGACAGTTCCATCTTGTTGTTTGTTAATCCTAAATACTTGAAATGACATAGAGCTACCACAAACTTTGAAAGATCATCTTTGATAGATCGAAGCAATTGACTAGCCCATGTCTGTCGATTTTCAAGCCTTTTTAAGTGAATAAGTAATTCTTGATTAGATGTCCGTATTTTGCCCTTTTCGGTGAACCTTTACGCTGATAGTTGCTTAGGGCGTTGTCTGGCCAAAGACGCGCGTCCCTGTACAATGTCAGGAAGCCTTCGGTAGTCTTCGATGAGTATTGGAAGATTGACCGTTCGCTGATATCTGGTCCGACGCCATGAGACTACGGTTTCCACTAGAGTCCTCCGTGGAACGCTTTTGACTTCATGACGCCTGTCCCCTATTCCCGATGACGCAAAGGTCGATTAGTATCTAGTCGTGGATATCAGAGTTAGTTGCTTGGAACCCTGTGCTCTCTCTTTTTGCATTGGATAACAAGAAAAAACGAGTTGATGCTGTGTTGGGACGAAGATATTTGGAGTAACTGTACAGCTGATTTCGGTCGACGAGGATGGTAACAGCGGAAGGCGGAGTCACGCTGGTGGGTTCTCTTTTGTCTCGCTTCCTTCATTACTATTATCCTTTGGTTTCGGCGTATCTCGTCAGTAGTCTTATTCAAGAAGGTCTTACAGTCGAAGGGCTGCACCACAGCTGACAGAGAACAAGGCTGCAGACTACATTGGTGGTAAAGGTCTCATCAAGAACAAATAAGAAGATCTCCTTATTTGTTCGTGTTCTCATTAAAAAATTGCCGTACATTCAAAAGGCGACCTGTAAAAAACGCAAAATAATCGAAACAAACTAAGAAACAGGGCTGCAGATTGTAATCTGGATTTTAATTCTGTTGGGTGACTTTGAACCAAGTGGAGGGACGATTAGTGCTACGATTTCAATTTTGCCAGTTGATGGTTTTGGCTAAGCCGGTCGTGTCATAGGTGCTTAAATGACTGGCGTTTGCGCATTTCATGTTTTGACCTGCTCATTGTTGCCGTGTTTGTTTTATTGTGGCTTATGTAGGATAATGATTCTTGTTTGGCAAGCCCAAGCGAGGGAAGAGGAGACCTTATGGTTCTCTTCTTCTAGGCTTTCTACTATGCAAAATCGTTAGACTTTCGTCATCCCCGTCTCTATTCTGTCCCTGTGTCTACGCTTATTTTTCTACTACTATTATTATTATTGCTCCAATTCAAAAATATGACAGGGTCTGTGGTCCTTTGACGTCCTTGACGTCAAGTTGGTATTTTCAGAGGCTCAGCAAATCAGAGTTTTCTTTAGGGTCTGAAGCATCGTAGTGTCAATACCTGTCGTTCACTATGCAAAATGTGTTGCATAATTTTGATCGAATCAAACGCGTGTGGTACCTTCAGTCTTCAGTAGCTGATCTTGAGCATATCGGTTTCTGGTGGGACATACTAAAATAACACACTACAGTTCAATTCAGTTCATTTTCAGTTCAGTTCGAAACAAATTGAATAATTTGAGTTCAGTTTGAAAAAACAAATCATACACTGTAAACTAACTGCACCTTCAGTAGCACTGTCCGTAACGGATGGCAGTATTCATTCTTCATTTAGAAAGAAGTAGAAGGAAAAAGAAAAAAAGAAGGGAAAATAAAACAAACGTAAATTAATCAAACAAAACATAGAGAACTAACGTAGAAAAAGTGATCGAATTCGATATTTTCCAGTAAGAAACTACATAGCGGTGAATGGTCAATGGTCCAAAGTTCTGTTCCGTTAAATTTCATTTGAACAGATCAGAATTCAGTAAAAGGCTACCTGATTTCAATCTGTACGACCCTACAGATTCTTCCCTTGAACTAAAACAAGAATGTATTAGTGGTGCATGCTTGCAACCAGCATGACGTTTGATAATATATCCGAGATTCCCCGTTATTATTATCAACGACATTATTCCTGACGCTTGAAAACAAGCGGTAGCTTCGCTAGCTATTTTTATCTTGTTTTACAATCAGCTCTTTTAAGCCGGAACTTGCTTCTGATTTTGTCAATAATATCGATTACACAATTCTGAATCCATGGTGTCTGAGTCATACGGATGTTTCTCCATCGATCTGCAATGTATGGAACGTGGAGAGAAGAACCCATTTTTGACCTTTCTGCGGCAGAGGGGCACCGCTCTGTTTCAGGTTTCCTGACGGGGGGAAGTTATCGGATTATCGAACAAAGCCCCATTGCGCCTAGTGAATGAATGAGTGTTTTATTGCTCACTCAAAAGACAAAGCATTAAACTAAAATAAAACAGTGCACACCAACAATCAAGCACGGTTGATGAGCACTGGAAAAATGAATACAAAAATAGAATGCCGTTATTAAAGAAAAAAAGTTTGGATTTCGACGATATCTGAGAAGTTGGCTTATCCTACCTAGCTATACTGAAATATGTAGAAGCATTTGGGACTCATCTCACCCCACCCCCCTCCCCTAGTTGTCCTTTTCTCAGAAGTTTGTAACACTTTGTCTATTATTACCCTTTTTATATACTTTTTATTGGATTCTGGAAAGGAATCCTGGGCCGATAACATCGGAATCCCAGCGGTTTTTTTTATTGGTAAATCATATAAGTATATTTATTTCTAAATTCATTAGTAATTAAAATCTATGTAATGTTGGTTTCAGAACTAAGAGGTTTTTTTCTTCAAGATATTGATTGTCTAACTTAGGTAATTTTATGTGAGTGAGAACTTCTGTATCATGCTCTGTGGTGCTAAATCGGATTTGGTAGTCACCTGAAATTTATTTTTACCGGTAGTTAACTTTTAGCTGAGTCCGATTGAGGTCCCATGCCAAGAAGGGCCGAAATATCGCGAAACAAAGCAATCAAGCTGACTTTCCGTTTAGCACCGCCAAACATGCGATGGGTTTCTATAAATTTGTAAATGTATGCTGAAGGTTCCGCCACGGACACGTACTAGCAGTCTTTCCAGCAAGTATGGAGTAACTCGGCTCATACCGGAGCACTGGAAACCTCGATAAACTCTGTAAAATGCAAGTTTTCAGTGATGTAGTTCATGTAGTCTCTCTTCTTGCCACTTAGGTTATTTCTTCTTCTTTTTTATTTCTCTTATTTGCACAACATGCACAGTTGTGTACCATGATGGATAACATATCAGTAACGATAATAATATGATTCCAGTCTGCCATTTACGTTTGATCGGCGTTTTGATTCTATCTTTTTATCTTCTTTCCCAGACGGATGCCAATGCGAGTTTCCTACGAGCAGCTCGTGCCGGTAACTTGGACAAGGTCCTGGATTATTTGAAGAATGGGACGGACATAAATACCTGCAACGCGGTGAGTATGCGAATAAAGTGGTCCCACGCATTTTTGAATGTTTGTCGTCGACACAGAGGTGCGTGCCACACCCTCGATCCACATGTTGAAACTCGTGGAAACGCTATTTTGTCTATTTTTGGCGGTATATCCGCAGCTACAACCGATAAATAGAACATCAGGATTAAAGCGTCGTACCTATAGTGCCGATGTAATCTACTTACGATTCGCAGTCATTAATTCTTAATCCTGGAGGCCCAGATTTCACATGTTACATTCTAGACCTGCTAACGAACACTGCACTAATCCTTGCACTTGTCGCGATTCACGATTTTCCATGCGCGTTATGCTTCCGACGAGAGGTCGCGTATCATGCTGCTTATGCGTACAACCGGTTGACGAGAAAAAAGCGGAAGCAAGTGAAGCTCCTTCCATTGGGATTTACTCTGCACACTGGTTGAACAAATCAACCACAAATAGCAGTACGACAATATTAGGTTAAGGTTTAAGGCCTATGACCTTACCATTCTGTACAGGAATGATTCTTAGTTTTTTGTTTATCTGCTTATTACAATAACTGATTTTATTATTTGGACGGATTTGGAATGAACTTCCCTGACAAGTTTTGAGACCGAAAATCACCTCGGGATTTGTTTGTCATATTTCAGCCACAGAACTATCCACACAAACCTTGTTGGTCGCTATCAGACTTGTGGTCCAAACGAACGACCGCGGAAACACCCTATTAGAGCCGCAACCTAGCCACAGCATTTGTGTGGGATCGCGGATAAACGCGTCTAATGTCTTCCTGCTGGAAAAGACTGAGAAATGCTATTATTATCAATATTTGTTTTAAAGCGCTGAACTGGCAGTGAATGTATTAGATGCCACTAATATAATTAAGGTGGTTGCATGGGTTCTCTTGGAATTGTAGTGCTTCAGGTATGTTTGTTTGTGAAGGTCTTCCATCTTTTGGTGAAGTGAGGCGGGCATCTACCCTATCACTTGAGACACGAATTCTGCGCGCTGAGAATCCTCTCCTTCTTGTGATGGCGAGTTCCCATATGCGGCTGAGTTTGTCAATTTGGCTGTCGTGGGGTACCCTACTTTATTGTGGATTCTCTCCAGGTTGATGTTCCGAAATTGTTTTTTTTATTTGTAGTTGATACTTATGCAGTGTTTGTTAATTATTTTGTCATATGTTTGACCCTAGTTGGTCGTATCCTAGTTTAAATAAATAAATATAATACAAAGCAACGAAAAAAGCTTTTGCCTCTAAATAACTAAGCGACCTTACGGTTGAGGTATAGACGGTTGAGAGGAAATCCGCGTATTTCAGTTTTTTTATTCTTTCGAGGAAGGCGACAAAACCATAGTAAGTTCTTCTGGTATCAACATGAGATGCGCGCGTTTTCTCTGTGTCGGATTTAGGATCTCACACAAACAGAAATAACGATTCCTGGACTGAAACAACCTGATGGTATTTCCACACTGATGCGTGAGACATTCATGATCAGTTAAGCGGCATTCACACAGAGGCAAAGAGGCAAAACTACGCATCGCGACGTCTAGGCGAAATCGCAGGTGTGTCAGACGGAGAGCGAATACACCCGAGTTTTATTTCCAAAAATATGAACATTAAAATAGAGAGGTGGATGGAGCCTAGAGGAGTAGCTTGCTCTGCTACAGCACAGCCCAAATCCATACAGCCTGTGTACAGCTGGCATCTGGGCACAACCTAGAAATAAAGGACAAGAGCTTCCTGCTGACTATACTGCTGTTCTGTCCTACATGTCTCTACTATACCTTCTTCTCCGATTCTGTCGCTATTTCTTTCCAGGCATTTTCCCTAATTCCGTTGTCGTACTCCTTGATACCAGTATTGTAGATTACTGGATAACTCTGTACTAGGCTAATTAGTTGTTCCACATCCATCTCAAATTATTTGCCAGGCGTTACGATTTTTTCGGCACGGAGCCGAAGACCGACGAAGCTTTTTTTTACCTGACGATGCGTTTTTTTAACGCCTGGCGTGATGAATATCGCCAAGCGTGCCGAAATTCGCTCTCTGTGTGAATTAGGCTTTACGCAAACTCTGCGCTGCGTTTGCGAAGACGCATCACAAGCTTTGCGTATCTGCGCACAGAAAGAATGGGATGTCCATTTTTACGTAAGCTTTCGCGCCACCTGAGCAAACTCAAATAAATACTGAAATATATTTAGAACAGTATCTACAATACAAAGACAGCACATGTATACGTAGGCCTACATATGAATAGTTCTATTTATAAATCCTAGAGACATTAATATCATGTACTCATCAGGACTGGCTATTTAACTGTCGTTCTAACGAAACGCACGTGCCGTTGTGAAACGACCGACGCAGCCCATAGGAGACGCGGATTATACGCGAGCGTAATGCGGCTTTCACACTGAGAACGCAAGAAGCTTGCGTTGCGTTTGCGTAGAGTCAGCGTTGTGTCTGTCTTGCGTCGGACCTTTCACACCGTGAAGGCTTGTGCATTGCGCTTTCAGAAAATGGCCAGTTCTGATAAACACTTTAAATGATGCCTGGACTGAACATGGAGCCTATAGGAAAATTCAGAAAGTTTGTAGAATGTTTAGGTAGAATATAGGTAGTTTTTTATTATTACTATTTGCTACTTGAAGGAGACACGGTCCAATTAAATGTAATGCGATACAAAGTAGGGTCAAATTACCAGTCATGCTCTTGCTAAACTCCTTGTTGATGATTTAACAAATTGATAACCTTTTTATCATATAGTCCAGGTCTCTCTTGAACTAGTTTTACTAGTTTTTTCTTCAAAAACTTCCATTTCAACGAAAAACAAATTGAAAAATCTGATGCGTACGCGTCGGACGCAACGTAAAAATAGAGCTCAGTTCTATTCTTGCGTTGCGTCAATTTTTTAAGCGCAAGCTCCGCGTTGCGTCGTCGCAAACGCAACGCAAGGCTTGCGTAGCTCAGTGTGAAAGGCAAACGCGTCAATGTGAAAGCAGCTTAACGCAAGATTCTTGCGTTCTCAGTATCGTACGTGTTATTTGGCAAAGCTACCCATGAAAACTAATACACTCTGCAAGAAACAAAGTAATTTGACAAAGTTATGACAGTCATTTGCGAAAAGTGGATCTTAAGAAGATCTCTGGACAAACTCTAGGCTGAGCAAATGACCTGGAAAGACGCTGCTGCCCCTCGCCCCCTAGATTTTCGCGAAATGATGAACCTGCTCAGTATCAAAGCCCTCCAAAAAGTTCCTCAGCTCATTTTCGGATTCAGAAAATTCAGTTCCCCGGTTTTCGAGAAGAAAATGAGATACGCTCTTTTGCCTTTCCACCTGCTGCATGCTTATAGACTTAAGTTGCACCGATTATTTTTGTAACCAGTTACCCATCTGTTGCAAAATACAAACGAAACCGTTTGTATTTCCAGCTGTGTTTATGATCGTCTGACTCTCATTTTTCTGGAAAAATTGTCGAAGTGAACAAAATGGAATAGTGTTTATTACGCAAACGGCCTAATAAACAATAAACGTAACGCATACTCTAGGCCCTTTAGAGAAATCTACCCTTAAGGTGCTTTCACACTGGATAAAGCGGTTACGTGACCCTTTCACACCTGCGTTATTTCCAGTAAAGTAGGAATGTAACTACGTAACTTAGCTGACTTCAGAGACATTTTGTAAGTAGTATTTAGCTCTACTTAGGACATGCGCTGCGTAATTTCCCGAATTCAAAGGTATCTGAAACTTAAAACTTTTTCGAAGAAATGATCACTTACTTTATGATTTAAAGTTTAATCCAAAGTATGCTGACTACAAAAGTCATCATTCACCAGATAGGTGGATGGTGACTGCAGTCAGTCCTGGACTGTTAAGCATCGCACTTGACCTGGATAAGCTGCTATTTACTTGTGGTCAGCCGCTTAAACCATCCAGACCATTCCACATTCTAAATATTTTGAAGAAAAGTATGCTCTGTTCCAGTGGAAGGTTTTACGTAAGGCGTGAAAGATTTACGCAGCGTAGGAAACTTTACGCAAACTTAGCTTACTTAACCTAAAATTTCACGAGTTTTGTGCGATCGCACCTTAATCTTTATTGTGTACAAGCCTCTAGAATACCTAAAGCCTGACTACCCACAAAATCCGGAATATTTCGACCCATTGTTCGGAGCAGTGCTTTTCGAAAGAACTTTCAGATTTGCTTGTATCACGGCCGTTTTCCACAACATTTCTGAAATTCCAGAGTATTCCGGCCAAATCCCACCTGCAGGCACCTGTTCCTTGTTTGTCCGAAAATATTTGCCTTGCAGGCGTGGCTGGAGTTGTCGGGCCTCCATGAAATCTGTCGCATCATTTCAAAGACAAAGCAAATAAGGAATTGAGTTTTTTTTTTCACTTTTAAGGGTTTAGAAAAGCCTTTCTCTGAAATATTCCTAGGCTTTAGACTACCAACCAACCAAAATACTACATACTGCGGTATAGGCAAGATCTTTATCCGACAAGCGATATATATGGACTCCTGACCTAGTTGCTAATTTGTTGTTGATTACGTAGTGTTGTCTATTGTTTAGCTTTTCCTTATTTTCCGACTCCATTTTTTGTCTACATTATGATGGGTAATACGATTAATAATAACAGGACTGTGTGCAAAAAAATGGTACCTGATCCCAGATGAGCTGAGAGATAGGAGCTCTCTTGCGTCATTTAAAAAAAAATTAAAAAATCATTTATTAGCATTACAGAAGAATAATTAAATAAGGTCTGGTAAAATAAAACAAAAAAACTAAAAAAAATATGCTTAAGAATAAAATAATAATAATATTTTTTTTTCATGATGGGGTGGCATCCCCAGGGGTAAGGTGCAGGAAGGTAATTGGTTAGTCTTTTTGTTTTGTTTTTTGAGAGGCAAGGTTGTGTCTGAGAGTAGGAACAGTGACCACTCTGCGTATTATGTCTAACATGTAAAGATTGTGGTACTCGGCGTCTAGAAATGGACTGAGTGTTTTAGTTATGAATGATTTATTTTGTATTTGTTAATAAACCCATTGAACTTAAAACTTAAAAACTTAAACTTAAAACTAACTTAAACATTCCCAGATCTTAGTGAAAACAAGTTTTAATTTTCTTTGCCGAGTTTGAAAGACACCGACCCCTCTTTAGGATGCAATAAAAAATACCGACGGAACTAAAGTCCGAAAACCAGTTTTGCTTCCCCGGTCATTTTCGTCGTTAAAATAAAGAAGAGCAATAATATTCATGCTCTTGAAGAAGAGCATACACGGTCGTTTGTAGAATTTTGCAGCCGTTTTCTCAAAGAATACACTGTAGCTATCGGCAAGAAAAATATTAAAGATTCAATTTTTGTTTTTGGCGACCAGTAGAAGCAGAAATTAAAACGCTGCGACCCACTTCTCCAGAAACCACCGATCAAGCATAGCCAGCGGTATAGCAGATCATTTGTACCATACTTCGTTAAGCACCACAACCTGGAAGCAGAAAGCAAACAAGATCATGACACAACAGTGGATAGAAACCAATAGTGCTTATAATGTTTTTATTTCGTGCTTTTATTTAACGTTTTGACATCCCAGGCTATTTTAAAGTTTAACCGAAAAGGGCTAGGATACGACAGTCTAGTTACCCATCACTTGTTCGCTTAAATAATCTTGAAAACCCGATGAACAAGACCAAAGGTGTCGATGGGATCCCAAAAATCTAATATTTGATTCAGACAATCGAGTCTTGTCTTCGCCAGATCCAGTCTTGGACAGGCTAATTATCAGAGAAAACCAAGTTCAGATATACCTCTATAAACCATATCTATTTTGACGATACTGACCGGGACTTCCTGCCGATTTCCGAGCAGACTACTAGCCCAGCAAACAAAAAAAATACAGAAACAAAACCAGCGTATCTCCTTATCCCTATAAAGAACATCTAATCAACTTTGAATAAAAGTTTGACTTAAAAAAAAAATCCGGTTACAACCGGATTCCGGAAAAATTATATGTCCGGGTAAAAAAACATGGTCATAAACCGACTCAGCCTCCCTTCTTACCCCTTAATCTGTCATCTACTCGAACTTTTGCTTTTAACAAATTTTCCGGTTTTGGCCGGATTCCGGGCGAACTACTTGTCCGTCAAGAAAATGATTTTCACCATCGTCTTCAGCATGTCTTCCTACCCCTAAATCGAACATATAAACAACTTCAAATAAAACTTTCACTTTTAACAAACTTTCCGGTTTTGGCCGGATTCCGGGCGAACTACTCGTCCGATGACAAAATGATTTTCCCCATCGTGCTCAGCATGTCTTCTTACCCCATAATCGACTATCAAACTATCAACTCGAAATAAAACTTCTAATTTTAACAAACTTTCCGGTTTCGGCCGGATTCCGGGCGTACTACTTATCCTTCGAGAAAATGGTTTTCACCATCGTCTTCGGCATGTCTTCCTACCCCTAAATCGAACATCTAATCAACTTCAAATAAAACTTTTACTTTTAACAAACTTTCCGGTTTTGGCCGGATTCCGGGCGAACTACTCGTCCGATGACAAAATAGTTTTCACCATCGTGCTCAGCATGTCTTCTTACCCCATAATCGACTATCACATTAGCTGTTTCAAAATATTTTGTTTGCCCCTTAATTTAAACCCCCTCCCCCACCCCTAAATGTAGGGCTACATAGCCCATCTACGAACTTGACTGGTCCGACGACCCAACGAATCCTCACACCAAGTTTCATCAAAATATCTCACTCCCTTCGAGAGTTATCGTGCTTACAGACGGACGGACAGACGGACGGACGGACGGACGGACGGACAGACGGACAACTTTTGCGATGTCATAGGTATCCCTCCACTTACGTTTTGGGATCCCAAAAAGCGTTAGTTTGTTTTTCTGATATTTCCAAATAATCGATTATCCCATTGTGCTTGCCGCTCTTCCCGTTTTTGTGATATCTCTATGGTGCCTGGAACATTTGGCAACAACACCAGCAGCAAACGAGTAAATAAATTGTGTATCAAATAAACAAAGAAGTGTCTGCAGTCTGCAGTGCCAAAAACTAGTGCTAGCTAGTGAGGTGTCTTATGTAGTGTTAGTTTAGTGATTTTCGCGGGCGAATTGTGGACGGATTCACCATGGGAAAGCGTCCACATTCCCAACGTCCATACTGAAGACTACTGTGGACAGAATGAAAATCCCCAATAGGTGTTGTAATAATTCAATGTATTTGAATCTAAAATGTAAAAATACGTTGCCTGTTCAGTTAAACTTTAACGAATATTGGGAAAAATAAAATGATTCTGATTCTGATTATTGACAAGCCTCTCACATCCTGAACATGAAAGCAGCAAATGAAGATTTGGGCCTTACCACGCTCCCTCATCTCCAGGCCGCGTCATAGTATTATATGCCCCTTCCCTCCGATAACGGACAATTCGATAAGTAACGGACATGTAGCCGACGACCACTCTAGCTGTACTACTACAATGTTTAACCGAGACTCTCGTCTAAACTTCAATCCTCAGTTTGGATCAGTGAAGTGGATTCCTCATCAAAAAAAGAGAACTGGAGTAAAATTTGTCTTACGGTCAATGTCCGGATGCCTACCATCCATGGCCGGAATTCTTGTCTGGAACTGACAAAACTAGGCAAGATTCCAGGACATTCCTGTTAGTTGAGTCCTAGGTCCTAGGACACGAGCTGTCGAACATACGTCCTAGGTGCTCCCGATTTTTGCCCAGAAAAATTCTGTTTCATTTTCTTTGTTGGACCATCGATGGTTCTGTGCGCTCCATGTGAACGGATCCGATTATCCGCACGCCAGTAGAAGAGTAGCAATATGACCAAATTCTTCTTAAATGCTGATATAGAGCGTTTTCCACCTTCTAAGAATATTTTGTATTATTAGTTACTATTTACTATTAGTTTACTATTTACTGTTATAGTATTAGTACTATTAGTACTAGTACTACTACTGCTATTTACTACTACTACTACTACTATATATTGCTACCATTTTTTTGCGCTAGCTTTATGTTATTGTTGTACTAACAGGTCGTCCTGCTATCTCGAGGCTTGTTACAAGAGAATTTGTAGGCGTCTGATTCGTCTGCCGGCTCGAGAGAGCACAAGTCAGGCATTTGTCCAGAACCATTGCTGCAGTTTTGCTGAACTTGCTAGAAAAGCCCGGTCATCCTTGGGTGTAAGGTTATGACGGTCGGAAACTATCTTATTCTCCTGGCAGCAAACCCCATTTTCCATAATCTACCAGTTTGGAGGCATCTGCTGGAGTTTATGGCGAAAGCTGAATTAAATAGTTAATAATAGTAATAATAATTACTACTACTATTTATATACTATTTACTATTTACTATTAGTTACTATTTTCGTTCCAAAGTTACTACGCTGACCGTTTCAACCTTCTCGAAATAGTAACTATTTGCTTACCATGCTCGTAGCGTAGTAAGCGTGGTGTAACATGATTGTAACATGATTGGTCGGACTCGCCCATGGCATGGTATTCTGCTGGAAAATAGAAAAATCGTTCCAGCCTTGACGGCAAAAGCCAGAATTCGTGACGTCATGCGTAGTAAATACGGTCAGTACGGTGGAACACGATGATAGAAAAGGACTATAGGTAGAAGTTTTTCGTTCGAATTTCGTTAGAAGCTCAAACTTTTCGCCACCTTTGAAGGGGAAGATCACACGCACCAACTCCCTGCCAAACCCCTACCACGCGGGAGTTGACGACGTGGTAGCCGAAAAGTTCACTAAAAATCAGGATTTGAACGATTATTTTTCAGGATTTTTAGCTAATATATTTCGCGTATTTTTTTTACCATATTTTTAGCTCAAATATTTGTGCCTGGGCATACGAGAGAACCGGAGAAAAAAGTGTCTTTGTACAGTGGGTAGGAGATAGATAGATCAGTGTATTTCAAAAGCCCACGGCCATATACACAAACAAACAAAAACAAAAATATAACTTAAACAATCAAACTCTAAAGATTTATCTATGTACACGCCCACTCGAGTAATAACGGTAGGGTTAATATTGCTCAAAATTTCATGAAGTGATAAAATCACACCCTCTAGGTAACTTTTCCTTAAATCAGAAAGTTTCGGGCATTTACGGAGGAAATGGTCCAAATTTTCTTCCTCCTTCTCACAAAGTGGGCAAACATACCTCCCATCAGGAACCACACCGCTTCTCTCAAAAACCTTCTGTCTGCTCTGAATTGGAGGGCAGTTTGCCCTTAGTTGGATCCAACGACAACAAATTTTTCCGGGTAGATTGAACTTAAAATACACTTCCTCTCCAAAACAAACTTTTACCACTTGATGGGAAGTCGAAACTAGAGTTGAGATTATTATTTCTTTTTGTTTTTCCAGAATGGGCTGAACGCCCTGCACCTTGCAGCGAAGGAGGGACATGTCCAAGTCGTCGAGGAGTTGGTCGCGAAAGGCGGATTCGTCGATGCGGCCACAAAGAAAGGAAACACCGCCCTGCACATTGCTTCCTTAGGTGAGTAAGCTTCCCCCTTACTCGGTCTTTTTAGCTTGGTTCTCACATTCTTCTCCGGGCGTTCACCTTCTTTTGTACGCGCGGCTTTTGAACTGAGGTTAAGAGTTTAGTTCTGACAGAACGCGAATGCGCCCTCGACTATCCGACCTTTAATCGTCTGGCCTTTAGCCTGATCGAAAATACGCCTTCTGGATGTCCGTGCTTTCTGAACAACCCTTGTCTTTAAAGGATGGAACATCGCAAGGATTGTTTTTATGGCATTTGCAAGTTCGCTCGAGTGCCGCTGTGCCGCATACCGACCACTTCTCGGTCGGTCTGTCAGGCCATTGTTCTCGAGTTAGGGTACTCCTAGAAGTGCTAGGACGATGAATCATGGTATGCGTATTAGGGACCAGTCCAAACTAACTTGGAAATAGTCACTTCCCCGATCTGACCACCGTGGAGGGAGGGGGAATCTGAAATATTGACGTATGTATAACTTTTGAATGGGGAATCGAATCTTAATGAAACTTGATATTTGGAAAGACATAGAGTCTCAAATATCACACTTCAAATCCGGAATGGATCCGGTGACCGAGGGGGGAGTTGGAGGGGGGAAGAACGGGAAATCGTTTGACACGTTCAGAGTGAACGGAACGGGATGAAACTTGGTGGGTAGAACAAGCACAAGCTCTAGATACATAATTGACAAGACCGGACAGGATACCAGCGACAATGGGGGGAGTTTGAGAGAGGGTTGGAGAATCCGGAAAATTGATTAGCGTGTAACTTTTAAACGGGTAATCAGATCTTAATTCGATTACCCGTTTACCCGAGTTTCATCTTAATGAAACTCGGTATTAGGAAAGAACTCATGTCTCAGATGTCCCATTACAAATGCGGACAGGATCCGATCAATGTGGGTGAGTTGGGAGTGGGGGGGGGGGGCGGAAATTTAGTAACACGCGACACGAGCGACTGTAGTGATTGGGATCACACTTGGTGGGAAGAACTAGCATAAGCCCTAGATACATCAGTGTCAGAACCGAACTGGATTTGGGCACTCTGGGGGGAGTTGGAGAGGGGGGGGGGGGGGGAGGTGGAATTGCGCTGCTCGCGATTTGTCATGGTTGTTAAATTTCAAATTCATTTGAAAAACTGGTACGCGGAATATTTGCATTGCCATTTTGTTCTTCACGAACTAGTTGTCATGTAATGTTTCACTCACACTAATGTTAGTCAAAGGGTGGAAATTTATACTAAAACCATCCACCATGTGTTAAGTGTGAAGTTCATTGGATAAACGGTACCCGGAAAATTTGCATTACTATTTGGCATTTTACGTACTAGCCCAAATAGAAGCCTAAGAAGTAGTTGTATTGGCTTGTGTAGTCATGTAAGGTTTCCTTCGCATCATTATTAGACAAAGGAGGGAAGATTTAAACTAAGACCATCCATCATTGCTGGTGAAAGTCAGATTTGGTTCATTAAATACTGTCCTAAATATAAGCATGAGAAGAAGTGTTAATGAATTTTGTTGTTGTAAGGTTTTGCTCAAATTAATATTAGTCAAAGGATGGGTGATTTTATACTAAACTCATTTATCATGCTGTTTAAATGTCAGAGTTGTTTGGAAATAAAACTTGGCTACTAAACCACCTAGTAACGCAAAAATTTGGAACCAAAACGTGTAGCAAACGAGGGTCCGGCTAATTACGGTGAGATAATTGTCCGTTTCGAAACATAATTTAATATTGAGTAATAGCCGGGGAGTTAACTCCAAGCTGTGTGTTACGGCCTTAAAGGACACGTCGCACTAGGTCAGAGCAGAATAACACTAAGGAGTAGAGCCAAGACTCGGAAAAAGGGGTAGACACTCGAATAGCAATTACACTAGCTCCACTAGCGATAGAGAACGACTCTATTGAAACTTAATCAGCCGTGCACCAGTGCTGGTTCCGATAACTCCATATTTCGAACAGAGCAACAAACTATAGGCCTATAACCTCCCCTGTTTCCTCGATGTGTGCAGACCATATTTATAGATCTACTCTAAATTTTTAAAACCCGCAAATTTTACTGCCTTGAAATATCCTGAGCGTAGTGGGCGGCACTACGAGTAAGGCTCGTAATGCATGGAAAGCATAGTCTTGGCGCTACTCACTAGTGTTGTTTGCTCTGCACTAGATAGTGTTTCTGCTCGGATGTTCCAAGATAGTTGACACTTTACAACTTAGCTATGCTTACAGAAAATTACACACGGCTTCGGTGGTTTTAACCTCTTTCAGTTTCCCTTGCCTTAGATGACAATCTTGGCGAAATTTGCATGACCGATCTTCGGACGAAGAAGCTCCTCGGTAATAGTGATCAGGCGCCTGATACATCACATAAATAGAACAAACTTGGCAAGCGTGATATTCACTGTATTTCTAATAGAGGAGATAGGATACACTTATGAACGGGTAAGAAATCTCGGGAACGAGAATGGATAATCCGATACTGGATTGATGGACTACTCCAACTACTGAAGTAGAATGAATCACTATCATAAGTATGACGTGTTTTTAAGTTGCTGTTTATTAGGTTAAACTTACTTATTACTACGTTTGACGTTAAGTTTCAATAAGCTTAACTCCTGGCTGAAAATCAGCCAAGTGCTGCTAGGGTCGATAAAACACGCCGCGCACAGTTCAAATTTTCGGAAGAAAAATCTGAGCGAGTTAGGCAGCGTGACAGAGTTTAACTCATTTATCTTTTCAGTCCCTCAAGTCCCTTCTAACCTGGTTTATTTTTTCAGCTGGTCAGTTCGAGGTCGTCCAGGTGCTAGTGCAGAATGGTGCATCAGTCAATGTTCAGTCTCAAAATGGATTTACTCCCCTGTACATGGCCGCTCAGGAAAACCACGACTCCGTTGTGAGATTCCTTCTAGCCAACGGAGCGAATCAGAGCCTGGCTACTGAGGTAATTAATTTCGCAAATTGCTCTACTGCCGTTTTCGAGGGACTGTTGTGTCTGAGCTCTTATTCTGGTGATCACTCCAATTTAATAATTACAAAAGGAATTAGAACACGGTTTTCTCCTTAACATGATTCAGGATAATTGTATTGGACATCCGCAGTAAATAGTGTTTCTTATCCAGTTTTTTTTTTAAATCCAAATTTCAGTTCTTAATACCACGTTGTAATTTCGAAAAGCAAAACATACGGCGTTTAGTCCTTCTACCAAGAACATATAATACCAGAACCTGCGTCTCCCTAACTCTGTAATATGACCACGCGGAGTTGAACGGACTCCCGATACCCTGTCTGATGCAAACGAGCGGAGGATAGAAGCTACGCGGAACTCTGCAAACAGCCATATCACAGTAAAGCCCCGGAGAAGAAATTTCGAGAGTAAAAGCCGATTGGCTGTCTACCATTGTGACGTCACATTTGACGCGCTGCAGAGTGGGTCAGCACACCTGCCGCACTTTTTCTTCTGATATGCGCAGCGGCGAAGAGGGAATATAGAAGTGCATCTACAGTCGCTGCATGGTGCCAAAGACTGAGGTTCTATTGGCTTACTTGTTCTTGCTTTTACTGATTCTTCTTTCTGCTACGGATTGACAGATGGTAAACTGACAGATGGTAAACCTTGACCATAAGACCTGAAAGGCACCGGTCACAGCAAATGTATAGATGAATATTGCCGTAATGCAGTAAACTAAAAGATCAGGATCAACTTTTACAATTTCTCTTAGAAAGTTTTTATGGCACTTGAGCTTACTCAAGTGCCATATAGCGATTGTTATTTCTGTCCGTCAGTCGGTCTGTCGGTCTGTCGGTCCCGGTTTTGCTAGTTCGGGCACTTCCAGATAAGCTAGGACAATGAAACTTGGCAGGCATATCAGGAACTGGACCAGATTAAATTAGAAATTGTCGCTTCCTCGATCCGACCATCTGGAGGGGAGTGGAGGGAGGGGGAATCCGGAAAAAATAGGAAAAATGAAATATTTTTAGCTTACGAACGGGTGATCGGATCTTAATGAAACTTGATATATGGAAGGACTTCGTGTCTCAGACCCTCCATTTTAAATCCAGACCGGATCCGGTGACACTGGGGGGAGTTGGAGGGGGAAACCGGAAATCTTGGAAAACACTTAGAGTGAAGGAATCCGGGTGAAACTTGGTGGAAAGAACAAGCAGAAGTCCTAGATACGTGATGGATATAACCAGAACGGATCCGCTCACTTTGGGGGAGTTGGGGGGGGGGGAGAAGTCCGAATTTTTAGTGATCCCACGAATTTGGTGCTTCCTGATGTGCTGGGACGCTGAAAATTGGCAGGCACGTCAGGGACCCGACCAGATTAAATGGGAAATAGTCATTTCCCCGATCCGACCATCTGGGAGGGGGAGTGGAGGGAGGGGGAAGCCAAAATGTGTGGTATTTTTATCTTGCGAACGAGTCATCGGATCTTGATGAAATTTTATATTTAGGATGACCTCGTGTCTCAGACGTCCCACTATAAATCCGGAC
Source organism: Branchinecta lynchi (assembly GCA_023053575.1). Lineage (NCBI taxonomy): Eukaryota > Metazoa > Arthropoda > Branchiopoda > Anostraca > Branchinectidae > Branchinecta > Branchinecta lynchi. The sequence goes on from JAKZAP010000001.1 coordinate 25,843,377, forward strand.
CGGATCCGATGACACTGGGGGGAGTTGGAGGAGGGAACCGGAAATCTTGAGAAACGCTTAGAGTGGAGGGATCGGGATGAAACTTGGTGGGAAGAACAAGCACAAGTCCTAGATACGTCATTGATATAAGCGGACCAGATCCGGGCTCTCTGGGGGAGTTGGGGGGGGGGGGGTCCGGATTTCTAGCGATCCCGCGAGTTCGGCATACTTCCTTGTGTGCTAGGGCGATGAAACTTGGCAGGTATGTCAGGGACCCGAACAGGTTCACTTGAGAACAGCCGTTTCTCCAATCCGACCATACTGGGGGGAGTGGATGGATGGGGAGTCCGGAATCTAGTGGCGTGTATAACTTTTGAACGGGTGATCGGATCTTGATGAAATTTTATATTTAGGATGACCTCGTGTTTCAGACGTCCCACTATAAATCCGGACCGGATCCGATGACACTGGGGGGAGTTGGAGGAGGGAACCGGAAATCTTGAGAAACGCTTAGAGTGGAGGGATCGGGATGAAACTTGGTGGAAGAACAAGCACAAGTCCTAGATACGTCATTGATATAAGCGGACCAAATCCGGGCACTCTGGGGGAGTTGGGGGGGGGGGGGTCCGGATTTCTAGCGATCCCGCGAGTTCGGCATACTTCCTGATGTGCTAGGGCGATGAAACTTGGCAGGTATGTCAGGGACCCGAACAGGTTCACTTGAGAACAGCCGTTTCCCCGATCCGACCATAGTGGGGGGAGTGGATGGATGGGGAGTCCGGAATCTAGTGGCGTGTATAACTTTTGAACGGGTGATCGGATCTTGATGAAATTTTGTATTTAGGATGACCTCGTGTTTCAGACGTCCCACTATAAATCCGGACCGGATCCGATGACACTGGGGGGAGTTGGAGGAGGGAACCGGAAATCTTGAGAAACGCTTAGAGTGGAGGGATCGGGATGAAACTTGGTGGGAAGAATAAGCACAAGTCCTAGATATGTCATTGATATAAGCAGACCAGATCCGGGCTCTCTGGGGGAGTTGGGGGGGGGGGTCCGGATTTCTAGCGATCCCGCGAGTTCGGCATACTTCCTTATGTGCTAGGGCGATGAAACTTGGCAGGTATGTCAGGGACCCGAACAGGTTCACTTGAGAACAGCCGTTTCTCCAATCCGACCATACTGGGGGGAGTGGATGGATGGGGAGTCCGGAATCTAGTGGCGTGTATAACTTTTGAACGGGTGATCGGATCTTGATGAAATTTTATATTTAGGATGACCTCGTGTTTCAGACGTCCCACTATAAATCCGGACCGGATCCGATGACACTGGGGGGAGTTGGAGGAGGGAACCGGAAATCTTGAGAAACGCTTAGAGTGGAGGGATCGGGATGAAACTTGGTGGAAGAACAAGCACAAGTCCTAGATACGTCATTGATATAAGCGGACTAGATCCGGGCACTCTGGGGGAGTTGGGGGGGGGGGCCGGATTTCTAGCGATCCCGCGAGTTCGGCATACTTCCTGATGTGCTAGGGCGATGAAACTTGGCAGGTATGTCAGGGACCCGAACAGGTTCACTTGAGAACAGCCGTTTCCCCGATCCGACCATAGTGGGAGGAGTGGATGGATGGGGAGTCCGGAATCTAGTGGCGTGTATAACTTTTGAACGGGTGATCGGATTTGAATGAAACTTGTATGGTGGAAAGAGCTATCGCCTCGGATGATCATTTTTAAGTCCGGGTCGGGTCGGGTTATACCTGTGGGGATGGGGGGGGGGACCCGAAAACTCAAGAAACGCTTAAAGCAGAGGGATTGGGACGGAATTTAATGGAGAGAACAAGCATTAGGCCTAGATCCGAATTTGACGGAGCCAGATGGTTTCGGGGCTCTGTGGGGGGGGGGTAGAGGGGGTTTCCTGGAATACCGGTAGTCGGGGGTTAGAATAGTTCCAGAAGTACTAAGACAATGAAACTTTGCAGGCATATTAGCGACCCGACTTAATTGACTTATTTATTTAAACTAGGATACGACCAACTAGGGTCAAACAAATGGGTGATAAGAATCGATGGCCTCGACATGTAAAAGATGCGTTCGAACAAATGCGACCACGGTTGGGGGAATTGGGGGGGGGGGGGACTTTTGACATGCACAAAAACCAAACGAATGGCCCGAATGAGATGCAAGTTCGACAGTGCCGAGTTTATGCGGCCTAGGTTTGTTCTTTGGCGTCCGGGCCGGATGCGGCCAAGGTAGGGGGGGTGGGGGGTACTGGAAACTTGCAGATAGGCGATGCTCCAATTTCAGTGAAACTTGATGGACAGGAAGAGGGAATTAGGAGATATGACGTTTATGTTTTCAAGTCCTGTTCGGCCACAGTGGCGGGAATTGGAGGGAGATTGTCGGAAACTTTGAGGCTCGCATAGGAGTCAAACGAGTGCATCAGTTTAAATGAAACATAGAACTTAGAGAGAGCATATACCCTAGATGACATATTTTGGGCAAGGATCCGGATCCGACAACGTTGGTGGGGGGAGGGGGTACCAGAATTTTCCAAAAATGCTGAGACTCGACCGAAACTTTAGCGGTGGTATAAAAGAAGACACTTTAGATGATCCATTTTTTAGTCCGAACCAGATTCGGCCACGGTAGGGGGAGATGGAGGGAGTACCGGAAATATTGTAGCACGTCTAGGGATCAAACTAGTGGATTTATTAGGCTGAAACTTGGAAGTTTGAACAGTCATGTGCATTTGATAATCGAGACGATGCCAAAACTGCTTAGAAGTGAGTGAAACAAACTATGCTACTTCTATTTCCAAACCGCATTTTTGGATGGCGGGTGTATTTTATCACGTTCTCATCTACTTTCTTGTACTGCCTACTCGTAACAAGTGCCATATGAGCTCGTAGCTCTTTTTTTTTTAGCAGACAGTCATACACAAATCCTCAAACTTTTTGGCTTTTTGTGTTCCAGAGTCTGGGCATGCACAAACGGATGTGCATGGTGGCATGGGGCACCATGCCCTGCAGCAAAGGTATGGGGCAATAAAGATCCGTTGAATTAAAATTTTGAATGGGAATCTGCTTTTTAGTCAGATTTGTATGAGAGTACCGTGCCCTTGCTCCAGGGCATCGTGCCCCAACGTATGAGCACCATGCCCATACGTTGGTGCATGTCCAGACGTTGGAGCACCGGAGGTGGGATGAACACGCATTCAATCAATGCTTCCGACTAAGAACGGACGGAGAAATCAAGGTAGTATAGTGGTAGAGATACTTTAAGCGTTTTCTTGGTCTTTTAACTATCCAACTGCATATTTAACAGCTCATTTGTTTGATATTCTTTAAAGTAAGCCGAAGACTAAAATATCGCGTTTGTTTTTCTCAGAGCTGTACTTATTTTCCAGCATTTACATTTCCTATCCAATCCCTCCATAGCTAATGTCAATCTCCTGGATTGTAACCGGGTGAGAACTGACCGTGACGTAGAGGCGGCCCCTGACCCAGTCCGTGAGAGGTGATTTGGTATTCTGCTCAGGAGCAGGGACTGAACACACAGAATACCGGTCGCTGCTGTGTAACTCGCAATGAAAAGACAATGAAGGAATCCCTGTTTTGCTCAGGGGCTTTAGAAGACGCATTCAGGCTAATGGGCTTCAAGAAAGGCGTATGGGAAGGGCTCGCCGAACAGTCGTGCTAGAAAAAGGGTTCTCGATATGATGAATTATCACCATTCATTCCAGAGGTACATCTACGAGGTTTTCCTGTCCATTTGGACGACGGACCTCGCAGTGCATGTTTGAATTACTCGAAGAATGTTTTCTCAATCTTGGCAAGGGTCTTCGGTCATAATTGTGTCGTCAGGTTTCCGATTCTGATCCGGTTTTGACAGGATCTTGTTTAGTTGTTTATTAGTGCCGTCATTGTTGTACGGTTATTTAGACAGGATAGAGTGCAGCATGACCTTGACTGAATACAAGAAATAAAAACGAAGGGTTTTGTTAGTCAGTTAATTATCCTTTTAATATGTTATGCGAGGGCTAGATACAAGTTCGAACATTTCTGCTGCACTTCCGGCAACCGTCTTCAGCCAAGAACGAACTAAATTACATACTCTAACACAACAACAACAGAGGAAATCTTAAGATGACCAGAATAACGATGCAGAATACGACACAGACAAAATACAAATATTCAATGTGCTTTATAAGTGGGGGGGGGGGGGTGAAAGAGCTGGGTGAAACCTAAAATCTATGCAATTGTATGTATGCAACAAAAAAATATCTCGTCACTGGAGCTTGTAGTTGTAGTTTGAGCGTCAAGTCTGAATCTTGTGCGCTACGATTCTTTTTCGACTCCCCATGCCGCGGTTTTGCGGGTGCCTGTTCTTTTATTGTCAGACGACTGTCACCCATTCCATCGCTTCGCCGTCTCGGCAGGTGAGTGAGTCCGGCTCCTTGTTGACCTCAGGCCAACTGGCGCGTGAAACGCCGCAAGAGCAAAAAAGATAGTTGCGCTTTGTCCAGCTCGGTGTTGGGATTATACGCAAATGTAGCCTCTTCATTATAAGGGCGATGCTTTTGCTTTAAGCCAGGTAGACAGAGATTTTTGTTTAAATTTATTGTGGTCAGTTTCAATTTCAACCAAGTCAAAGTCAATTTCAACCAAGAAATTTTGAAGTAATCTGGTATTTTAAACTAGGCCCCAGTACGAAGAAAAGGAAATACCTAGGGAATAGTCCGGGCAAGCAGTCAATATGACGTCAGATTTCCGCTGAAATCTGAGCCTTCCTAGCTGAACGAGAACGTGCCCTGAGTTTCCCTTCTTTTAGTATTTGCCATGATAGCGAATTATAATGCTCTATCGCAAACCCTGCATTGTACATTTTTACTCTTTTCTCCGACTTTATTCTCCAGTGTTCCGAAACGGGATATGCCTTGGACGGTACTATCGATTTCCAGCGTTCTTGGAAATCGGTCCAATCTGATGTGGTTCACCGCTCTTCTGGAACATTGCATGCTAATGAACCGAAACAATCTTATAGAAAGAAGGATCGATTCACCTTTGTAGTTCTTTAAAGTTCTTGGACAGGCAGCAAGGACGGCTCAAGGTTTCCGAAAGTTCATCGATTCGGCCAAGTTATTAATAAAATAACGAAAATAGGTGCGTTTTTGCAGAAACCGTGGTTTCTGTTACCACGGTAACTGGATCTGCAATTAGTTGTTTTGTAGTTACCGTGGTATCTGATACTACGGTTGCTCTGCAAAAACGACAATTGCCGAAATTGCACTTTTCGGAGTCGCCCAAAAGAACAAGAGCTACGAGCTCATATGGCACTTGTACGAGTAGGCTGTACAAGAAAGTAGATGAGAACGTCACAAAATACACCCGCCATCCAAAAATGCGGTTCGGAAATAGGAATAGGATATTTAGTTTCACTCATTTCTGAGCAGTTCCGGCATCGTCTCGATTGTCTGTAGCAAATGCACATGACTGTTCAAACTTTCATCCCAATAAATCCAGTTGTTTGATCGCTAGACGTGCTACACGATTTCCGGTACTCACTCTATCTCCACCTACCGTGGCCGAATCTGGTTCGGAATAAAAAAAATCGGCCACCTAAAGCATCTTCGTTTATACCATGTATCAAGTTTCAGTCGAATCTGAGCATTTTTGGAAAGTTCCGGTACCCCCCCCCCCCTCCCACCAACGTTGTCGGAGCCGGTTCGGGCCCAATCTCTTAATTCCCTGTTCCTGTCCATCAAGTTTGACTGAAATTAGAGCATGGCATATCTGCAAGTTTCCAGTACCCCCCCCCTCTACCTTGGCCGAATCCGGCCCGGACGCCAAATAACAAATCTAGGCCGCATAAACTCGGCACTGTCGAATTTGCATCTCATTCGGTCCATCCGTTTGGTTTTTGTGCATGTCAAAAGTCCCCCCAACCCCAATTCCCCTAATCGTGGTCGCATATGGTTCGAACGCATTTTTTACATGTCGAGGCCATCGATTCGTATCACCCATGAAGTTTCACTCGAATCAGACCACTCGTTCGCAATTTATAGAAGTCAATTTCCATATTTCTCTTCTCTTGCTCCCAAAAAATGTTCGGATCTAAGAACGGAAGTTTCAGGGTGTATGTTGTGTCAGGTTCTTTAAGATAATTCGGGTCGCTAATATGCCTGCAAAGTTTCGTTGTCGTTTTACATCTGGAACTATTCTAACTCACGACTACCGGAATTCCAGGAAACCCCCTCCAACTCCCCCCACAGAGCCCCGAAACCATCTGGGTCCGTCAATTTCATCTAGGCCTAATGCTTGTTCCATCCATTAAGTTTCGTCCCAATCCCTCTGCTTTAGAGTTTCTTGAGTTCCCCCCCCCCATCCCCACAGGTATCGGACCCGACCCGGACGTGACACTGAACGTCCGAGGCGATAGCTCACCAGACAAGTTTCATTCAAATCCGATCACCCGTTCGAAAGTTATGCACGCCACTAGATTCCGGACTCCCCATCCACCCACTCCCCCCACGATGGTCGGGTCGGGAAAACGGCTGTTCTCAAGTCAATCTGTTCGGATCCCTGACATACCTGCCAAGTTTCATCGCCCTAGGACATCAGGAAGTATTCCGAACTCGCGAGATCGCTAGAAATCCGGACCCCCACCCCAACTCCCCCACAGTGCCCTGATCCGGTCCGGTTATGTCAATGACGTGTCTAGGACCTGTGCTTGTTTTTCCTACCAAGTTTCATCCCGATCCCTCCACTTTAAGCGTTTCTCAAAATTTCCGGTTCCCTCCTCCAACTCCCCCCAGTGTCATCGGATCCGGCCTGGATTTAAAGTGAGATGTCTGAGACACGAGGTCATCCTAAATATCAATTTTCATCAAGATCCGATCACCCGTTCGCAAGCTAAAAATACCTAAAATTTTAGCTTCACCCTCCCTCCACTCCCCCCCCCCCCCCAGATGGTCGAGTCGGGGAATTGACGATTTCCGAATTTAATCTGGTCGGGTCCCAGACATGCCTGTCAATTTTCATCGTTCCAGCACATCAGGAAGCACGGAACTCGCGGGATCACTACAAATTCGCACTTCTCCCCCCCCCCCCGACTCCTCCAAAGTGAGCGGATCCGTTCCGGTTGTATCAGTCACGTATCTAGGACTTTTGCTTGTACTTTCCACCAAGTTTCATCCGGATCCCTCCACTCTAAGTGTTTTCCAAGATTTCCGGTTTCCCCCTCCAACTCCCCCCAGTGTCACCGGATCCGGTCTGGATTTAAAATGGAGGGTCTGAGACACGAAGTCCTTCCATATACCAAGTTTCATTAAGATCCGATCACCCGTTCGTAAGCTAAAAATATCTCATTTTTCCTATTTTTTCCGGTTTCCCCCTCCCTCCACTCCCCTCCAGATGGTCGGATCGAGGAAGTGACAATTTCTAATTTAATCTGGTTCAGTTCCTGATATGCCTGCCAAGTTTCATCGTCCTAGCTTATCTGGAAGTGCCCGAACTAGCAAAACCGGGACCGACAGACCGACAGACCGACAGACCGACAGACCGACTGACGGACAGAAATTACAATCGCTATATGGCACTTGAGTAAGCTCAAGTGCCATAAAAACTAATATCCAGTCACAATACTAAGTGCCAAACTTCTTTCCGACCAATTTGACAAAATCTTAGGCTCTATTGTTGGTGATGGTGAAAGTGAGATGACTTTTTCCACGGTCGTACCGTGGTATCTGAAAATCAGATACCGCGGTAACTGGTCAGATACAACAATAACTGCAAAAGCTTCTTTTGACCGTGGTGTCAAATACCACGGTAACTGCAAAAACTGTGTTAGACCGTGGTATCAGCAAAAACGCAACTAATAATAGTTCAAATGTAGTATTGTAAATGCAGTAAACAGACCGGCTCAAGAACCTTTGGTACAAATTCAGGAGCGGCGTAAATCGACGGGAAGTCGCCCATCTTTCCGTTAGTGATCCCAAACCACCAATCTTTTCGCATTCACTCGTAAGAAAAATGACGTTTCCGGCGACCGACTTAAGTTCGTCTTTATTTTATTTATTTTTTTTTTATTTATTTATTTATGACCCGCTTTTTGCGTAACAGCGGAGTATAAAATACAAAAGTAAAATATACATATTAAAACACTTAAACAAAACAATGCAAATAAACACGACAACATTCTTTTCATTTAAAAAAAAAAAAAAAACACTAAATAGACTTAAAATTTGTACACAGTGACAAGCACATTAATCGGGTTCAGGAATGAAAAACTGGCTAATAATTTCATGGGCTGAGAGGGCAGGATGTTTGTGGAGGGAAAATAGATTTGAATGCGAACGAAAAAGTGTATTAACACTATCCTGAACATTAAAATTCGAAACCAATTTACGATTACGAAAAGATTTTGGAAGATACATCAGAAATTTGCAATACTTGAAAAAACAACTTCTCAAATTTTTAACATCTTTTTTCCTTAGGATATGGTAAACTCCGGAACAATTGTGGATATATGGGCCGCAAAAAGCACTATACAACTTTCCGAGCGCCTTGCGTGAATATTTTCCTCTATTTGGGACCAAACGCCCGTAACCAAATCTGATGGAATTTGATACTGATTTTAAAATAGAGGAGCACGTTAAAGATAATGTGGATTTGAAGGTAAGCCCGAGCCATTTCAGCGACTCGGACGAAAAAATAGAAAAAGAACCAATTGCAACAGAAGAGCGCTCAGAGGTTGTTGTGCGACCGAAACAAAGATATTCACATTTTGACAGATTTATCTCAAGTCCGATGTCTGAAAGTTTGTTTGCTAAAATTTTCATATTTTTAGAAAGAGTGGATTTTGTACGGCTGACTAGGAGGATATCATCAGCATACGCAATGTAGCTGATCGAAATCTCCTTGAACAAATATGCAGGAAGAAGAGAATCCAAACAATCAGAAATCGCAGACTTAAATATATACGGTGACAAAACTCCACCTTGGCGAACTCCATGGTTCACTGAAATATTTTCCGATAACTGACCCTGCCATTTTACCCGAATGCTGGAATTTGCGTACCAATACTTTAAAAGGCAAAGAATAGAAGAATTGACTCCAGAACGAGCAAGCGAATACAAAGCTTGAGAATGGACAACATTATCAAAAGCCCCAGAGATGTCTATGGAACAAATGTGGATGGTTGATCTGTTTAGAGTGGCCTGTCGCATTATTTTGGTTAGAACGTGGTGAGCATGCGCACAACCCGTACCATCCTTGAAACCCAATTGCATATTTCCAAAATTGCCTTTTTCAAGAAGTTCGGGAAGAAGGACATACTCAAAAATTTTACTGACTGTACATGATACTGTAATCGGACGGAAACTATTGCACAGTTCAGGGTCCTTGCCTCGCTTAAGGACAGATGTTACGGTTCCAACAAGGAAGCTATTCGGGACCTGAGATTGGGAAAGAAACATTTGGAACAGTAGTTGTAGATGTTGGATCAGAACAGGACATTCAGTTTTGAAGAACTCTGAAGAAATACCATCGATATCGACAGATCCAGTCTTTTTTAGTCTGTAAACAGCCTTTTCGACAGCATTACTAGTAACCGCAAAAACAGAAGACTGAGAAATTTTAACAGGGAGAAACCTTGAAAGTAAAGAGTCGAAAAACTGTTGCACGCGCATATTGCACTGAGTGAACAAGTTGCGATAATGGTTTATCCAGTCAGAGGAGGTCAATTTTGACGGAGACACTGCACAACACTTGTCCGAAAGAAGAACTTTATTCCAAGACTTGCGGTCTGTAGGGGCATCAGCGCCATTTAAACGTGCGGATTTCAAACAATATTTATACTCCCGCTTTGTCTTCTTTTTAAGGTCAAACACGGTTCCACTGATAGGGCGTCCACAAGCTATCCATAGTCTCAACCAAAATTTCGCATGATTTTTGGCTTTCTTAACCTCCGGACAAACTCTCCAAAGCCGCTTTCGGGTTCCAACCCGAACATTTTCGAATGGTACGGCTACGTTAGCGGCAGTCTTCAAGCAATGAACGACCTCAGAGTAATAAAAGTTCAAGTCGATGGAGGAACCAGTCACATGGAGACTAGTCTGGAGTAAGTGGAACGGAATTTTCACAGCTGTCAAAAGGGTGGTCAGTGTAGCTATATAAAGTACGGGATCTAAACGATTCCAGTTCCTTTTCTTGATCCATGTCTGATGTTGAGACGTAGTGCTTTTAACACAATCGGCGGGGAGTGCCAATTTGAAAGTCAACGGCAGATGGTCATCTTCAATTTTTTCGTCGTCAACTTCAACCGTTCCATCAGCTACAGATGGATGGGAGACTATAAGGTGGTCAAGGTTCGAAACGGTTCCGCCACGATTGTGTCTGTAGGTATACGGCAAGGACTTTTCTACGATACTATACCCGCTAGGAAGAGACTCGGTAAACAGGTCAGTGCGTATAGAAGGAGCCAGGATGTTGGTATTCAAATCACCAACAAGAATCCAGTTAAGACCTTTGCTACTGATGTCTGAAAGGAGAGACTTGATCTTGTTACAAGATTTAGCAAATAATCCAAATGAAGCGAGGTTGCGACGGTCGCACGGAAGATATGCGTTAACTAGAAAGAGGTCGCCAAACTGTACAGTTAGCATCAGTCTATCCGAAAGAAAGACAGTTGGAGGTCTGAGGCAACAGGAAGAACGGATAAAAATTGCTAGTCCACCGGAAGGACGGCCTCTCGTTTTTCTAGCAGGTTGCACGAATATATAGTGATCGACCGAACGGCGCAGACTGTCGGCACTAGTAGTGGAAAGAAGATGCTCTTGAAGGAACAGCACATCAGTTTCGGAGAGTAATCGATCCAGTTCAAGGTCCTTATCTTTCGTCCCATTTATGTTCAAAGACACACATCGGAGTACCGAAAAACTTAAGGGACTCGATCCACTCCTCCAACCACCACCGACAAAATCAAGTCAACGCTACACAAAGTCGTTCGTGCCATATTTCATCCGTCATCACAACCTGAAAATAGAAGGAAAAGAAGACAATGAAGAGTTTTGACGAAATGTGGATTAATTGTATATATTGAGTGTTTTATTTGTGTATTTCATGACGCGCATAAATTGTTGACCTCCCAGGTTATTTTTTTTCTTTGTGTAAAGATATTGGGCAAATAAAAATGATTCTGATTCTGATTCTGATTCTGTACATTTGAAATCTGAGCCATCACACCGTTATTTTCAATGCGTTTTTGATTTTCGGGCACCGAAAACTGAAAGACACATGGTCCCCATCACAATTGGCACATTTGGGGGGTAGGCTACAAGGCAAGTCTCTTGAATATGCGTGACATCCAGAGCATCTAGCACATTTAGGCGTATCTGTCTGAAGTGGACATCTATCAACAACATGGTTTTGTGGAGTAAAACGGAAAAGTACCACCAATTCATGATCATGACTCATCTCGTGAACATGAGTCATCTTCTTCTATACTTATTTTCCGGTCCTAAACCGGCCAACAACTCTTTTTACTTAAAGGTATATTTTGTAAGTACAGTACCAGATAATAAAACCTTCTGTTTACTTACGTACCATAGGTCATTCTTACGAGTCTTGTTTAAAGCTTCTTAGAGAGGGCTGGCCTGTAAGGCATAGTGTATGATAGGTGGTTGATAGCCTATTGTGGTTCGGTCTGCAAACCATAGTGTGAATTGACCTGGGGAATCCATAATGAACCTGTGAAGTCCGCACGTGTAGTAGGCCATCCTGACGCCCTAGGCCATCATGACTCCAGTGATTGTATTTTAGGACATTACCCATGTTTTGTCCGGCCCACTAGACCTCTCGCCATAACATCAGGCTGAGAGTGCATCTTCACATACAAATACAGTCGTCATAACATGTGTCCCCTCCGATATTCTTGAAGATGGCAGACATTCTCTTGTCTGATTTTGTTGTAATAATAATGACAGACCGTGAAAGTGCAGATTAGGTTACCTCGGATTAGTCTACACTCTCGGAAGTTTCATAAGAAATTACAGAAGGATGGTCGGTTTCAACAAATAACACTTAGTATGTTTTTATGGCACTTGAGCTTACTCAAGTGCCAACTAGCGATTGTAATATATGTCCGTCAGTCGGTCTGTCGGTCCCGGTTTTGCTAGTTCGGGCACTTCCAGATAAGCTAGGACGATGAAACTTGGCAGGCATATCAGGGACCGTACCTGATTAAAATAGAAATAGTCGTTTCCCCAATCCGACCATCTGGAGGGGAAAGGAGGGATGGGGAATCCAGAAAAAATAGGAAAAATGAGATATTTTTAGCTTACGAACGGGTGATCAGATCTTAATGAAACTTGATAAATGGAAGGACCTCCTATCTCAGACGTCCATTTTAAATCCAGACCGGATCCGGCGACATTGGGGGGAGGTGGAGGGGGGGGACCGGAAATGTTCGAAAACCTTTAGAGTGGAGAGATTCGGAGGAAACTTGGTGGAAAGAACAAGCACAAGTCCTAGATACGTGACTGATATAACCGGAACGGATCCGCTCACTCTGGGGGAGTTGGGGGGGGGGGGGTCCGAATTTCTAGTGATCCCGCGAGTTCGGTGCTTCCTGATCTGCTATGACGATGAAAATTGGCAGGCATGTCAGGGACCCGACACAGATTAAATAGGAAATAGTCACTTCCCCGATCCGACCATCTAGTGGTGAGTGGAGGGAGGCGGGAGCCAAAATTTGAGGTATATTTAGATGATCTCGTGTCTCAGGCGTTCAACTTTAAATCCGGACCGATGACACCGGGGGGAGTTGGAGGAGGGAACCGGAAATCTTGAGAAACGCTTAGAATGGAGGGTTCGAGATGAAACTTGGTGGGAGGAACAAGCACAAGTCCTAGATACGTCATTGACATAACCGGACCGGATCCGGGCACTGTGGGGGAGTTGGGGGGTGGGGGGTGGTCCGGATTTCTAGTGATCCCGCGTGTTCGGCATACTTCCTGATGTGCTATGACGATGAAACTTGGCAGGTATGTCAGGGATCCGAACAGATTGACTCGAGAATAGTCGTTTCCCTGATCCGACCATCGTGGAGGGAGTGGGGGGATGGGAAGTCCGGAATCTAGTGGCATGCATAACTTTTGAACGGGTGATCGGATTTAAATGAAACTTATCAGGTGGAAAGAGCTATCGCCTCAGATATTGAGTGATAAGTCCGGGTCGAGTCCGATAACTGTGGGGGATGGGGGGGGGGGAGCCGGAAAACTCGAGAAAAGCTTAAACCAGAGGGATTGGGAGCATTAGGCCTAGATACGAAATTGACGGAGCCAGATGGTTTCGGGGCTCTGTGGGGGGAGTTGGAGTGGATTTCCTGGAATTTCGGTAGTCGCGACTTAGAATAGTTCCAGATGTACTAAGACAACGAAACTTTTGCAGGCATATTAGTGAACCGACTTAATTGACTTAAGAATCTGACACAAAATACCCCCGGAAGCCTCCGTTCCTATATCCGAGCATTTTGGGGGGAGCGAGGGAAGAGAAATATGGAAATTCAGTTCTGCAAAATGCGAACGAGTGGTCTGATTCAAGTGAAACTTAATGTGTGATACGAATCGATGGCCTCGACATGTAAAACATGCGTTCGAACTATATGCGACCACGGTTGGGACTTTTGACATGCACAAAAACCAAACGGATGGACCGAATGAGATGCAAGTTCGACAGTGCCGAGCTTATGGGGCCTAGATTTGTTATTTGGCGTCCGGGCCGGATTCACCCAAGGTAGGGGGGGGGGGATGGAAACTTGCAGATAGGCTATGCTCCAATTTCAGTAAAACTTGATGGACGGGAAGAGGTAATTAAGAGATACGACGTTTATGTTTTCAAGTCCTGTTCGGCAACAGTGGGGGTACGAGCGAGATTGCCAGAAAATTTGAGGCTCACATAGGGGTCAAACGAGTGCATCAATTTAAATGAAATATGGAACGTAGAGAGAACATATACCCTTGAATCTAGATCACATATTTTGGGCTCGAACCGGATCCGACAAGGTTGGTTGGGGGGGGGGGGGGATTTTCCCAAAATGCTCAGATTCGAGTGAAACTTGATATAGATGATCTATTTTTGAGTCCGAACCAGATTTGGCCATGGTAGGGGGAGATGGAGGGAGTACCGGAAATCATGTAGCACGTCTAAGGATCAAACGAGTGGATTTATTGGGCTGAAACTTGGAGGTTTGAACAGTCATGCGCATTTGCTGCAGGTAATCCGAGACGATGCCGGAACTGCTCAGAAGTGAGTGAAACTAAATATCCTATTTTTATTTCCAAACCGCATTTTTGGATGGCGGGTGTATTTTGTGACTTTCTCATCTACTTTCTTGTACCTCCTACTCGTAACAAGTGCCATATGAGCTCGTAGCTCTTGTTTAAACGGTACAAATTAAAAAGTCGGGCAAACAGGAATAACCGACACACTGCCGAAAAAACATCAGTTGACTTTTTTTTATTGTGATAATGAAACCGGAAAAGTCAGCGGATGTTTTTTCGGTGGTTTTTCGGCTCTTCTTGTCAATGCTAGTTATGCATAACCTTTAGTATGTAACGGTTGCAAAATCAGTACAGATAACATCCCTAGTGTTATCTGTTAAAACTGCACATCTTTGTGTTATCTGTTATGAAACTTCTGACAGTGTAGAAGCTAAACATAGGCAATCATAGATTTTCAAGCCGGTTTTCGTAAGGCAAGTGGTGAAGGATGAAAACGGTTTTCATTGCTCTTCTCCGCGCTTAGTCAGTGACGATGATGTCCTTGCCATAAAAGGCCTTGTTGTTGTTACTTATACCGTACTTTCTCGTGGCAAGGGCCGACGATTTGCTGCCGGGGCACCTTCTTCCGTGGTCTTTCATGTAGCGAATCATATCTCAGGGCAGGTCACTGCGTATGCTTCAGAGACCCAGCGTTCTTGAAATGTAGTTCAATCTACCTTTTTACGCTCGTGGCTCATAGAAGCAGTCCAGCCTCATCTTACTGATGTGCTGAGGAGAAGGATGGGACAGATTCGTAGGGAAGAAGAGCCGCCTTCCTCGGACAGACGGTCGAGGAGGCGAGACGGGAGAAAAACACGGCCGTCCAGAAAACATATTATGACGGACTTATGACCGATATTTGATGGCGGCTGGGACCTCGTTAGAACTTGAATGGTCGGACCTCGCCGCTGCAGCATCGCCCTATGCGGTGGCTCAGGAGGAATTAAGGTAGGGAGGGCTCTCTCCACGCCTTCTTTGCTCGGAATTCCTTGCTGTCGTAAACTGATAACAATGTATTTTACTTGTTTCTAGGACGGCTTTACCCCTCTGGCCGTGGCTCTGCAACAGGGTCATGACCGAGTTGTCTCGGTTCTTTTGGAAAACGACACAAGAGGAAAGGTCAGATTGCCAGCTCTCCACATTGCTGCCAAGAAAGACGACTGCAAAGCAGCTGCTCTTTTGCTGCAGGTAAGCACATTATTTATTTATTAATTTATTTTCCTCAAAACTAAGGAGTACAAGACATGATGTATAAAACGAAACCTAAACCAACTGATGCATTAGGTGACACTGTAAATATTACACCAAAAATATGCACATGATTTGGACAACTAAATTAAAATTATTTAACGTATTACATTATTCACTTGGGCATATGTTTTGGGTTTGTAGGGCTTCCGATACATGTCCCCGCCATGCGGATATATCTTATTTTCGGTATCCGAGCTCGCTGTGTTTTTTAAGGCAGCGTCAGACAGAGCTGCTGCGAGTCTAGTGAATCCGAGTCCAAGACAAGTCCGAGTCCTTGAAAAAGGCTTCTCGAGACGTGTCCAGAGTCCGAGTCCACAGCTCTGGCGGACGGACAGCTCCATGAAAGACGAGTCCGAGACGAGACCGAGTCCTTGAACAAGGTGTCCGGAGACCATCTAGAGACGAGTCCAGAGTCCGAGTCGACCAGCTCTGGCGTCAGAAGGCGTCAGACCCAACATTTAAAAAAAAAAAAAACCTTTTTGTGGAGTTTTCCCCTTTCCACTTCAGAAGGCGTGGTGGAAAACGTCAAACGCGCCAAAACTCGTGCCCCTTTGATGCCAAATAGTTCTGCCATCTAGTCCGCCTTGCCGCCAGGAAAGAAGTCTACGTAAGATTCATGCTTTTGTTGAAGATTTCTCGTCACATCATCTTCGTTTATTCAAATGCTTTAAAGCACACGTGAGATTAGAGACGACTCTTTTGTGCTTTTCTTGGAGGATCGATCAAATAGACCTTCACGGTGCTCCACAGATCCTATGAAAATAGTTTCCCTCGTCTCCATATTAGCATTCTCCTCCTTCTCCATATGAGCATAGTCCTGGAAACCTCGCTAATATGACGTATCTCTCCTAAGCGATTGTGATCGATCGACTTGCATCTGTTTCAGCTCTTTTGCTAAACAAGGTTCAAGGGATGAATTACGCTATTGATTCGCCTGGGTTAGGGGGACGGGATCTTTATTTATTGTATGAATGTAGGGCAGTGAGCACTTGCTCGGATCCTCTCAGTTTCTATTGATCTCGGTTTCATACGTTTTAGTTTGAGTTCTTTGGAAGAGGTTAAAATGCGATGAAATCTTTGCAAAAGCATCGTTAATTTCTTAGGATTAACAGGAGGGATGCAACTGCTAAGTGACTTCTAGGTTTGTTAGAAGGTTAAGGCCTCTCAACGTTCAACTCTAGATCATCAGCATTAGGAAGCTGGCACTTCATGCTACATATTAAAGGATGTTTTACCCCTCGATTTCTGTTGCTCTGTAAAATAGAGTGATAATTGCCTAAGTTCTGGAACCACCAACCGCAGATCACCAAAGTATTACTTGATGCTGCAACAATCAGATCATCTTGGCCGCCATTAAGCCAAGTTGATGCATTCTTAATTTACTGCTGTACTTAAAATTCTGTTCGTCGTTACTGTTTGTGTTTTTATTTGATTTGTATTTTTTATTTATTTTGAACGTAATTAATAATTTGTTGAATTATCGTTAGGCCTATTTCTTTTCCTTGATTTATTTATTATCATATTTGGTGTTAAGCTTTTAGCTTGTCGCAATAAGGCGACGCCGCAAGCTTTACGTCTCTTAATGTCGGCGGAACAAAAGCCTTTAATTAAGTCATTAACTTTAATTAATGACAAGATGCCGGTGTGCATGTGCTCATCGTTTCCTTGACCTCTTTGCGATGAAATTATTTTGAACGAGATTGAACGTGCCAACAAGATTATTAGGCTTTGTATGATTTTGGAAAGAATAGGGTATGGGTGGGTGTATTTGCAAGGGCCTAGTACGGCCCGGCCACAGGTGCTGATAAAGTTGATCCCCTGCAAGCTACTTCTGCAGAAGAGGTATGCTTCCTTGAGTAATATTTAGAAGTCACCTTGTATCAAGTAGTGTTTCCTCTCCGGTAGAAGATAATTGACTACTTTAGAAGTCAGCTATTTATTTATTTATATCCCTCAAAACTGAGGGAAATGATCTCACACAAGGCTTCGTCTCTTTTTGCGTCTCTCTGCGCTCCTTGGCTTGGATATTGCGGCCGTGGTAAATCACAAAACAACAGAACAAAATTTTAGAATTTTTAGAGATGTTCGAAATTTTAGACTCCTTAAGGTGGCTACGGTCCACAGGGAAAGTTCTTTGTAGTTAGTTATGTTGTTGAGGTTACGGTTCGTTTTGGTGTTGTTTTGTTGTTTCCATGGCCCTCTGTGGTGTTACGGAACCGGAATCTTATCTTCTCTTATATGGTACAGTGAGACAGTCAAACCGGAAACTCTGCAAAACTTAAGAAAGTTCTCCGTGTCCGACATCTCATACAGATGAAACTTCCAAGGTTTTAATTCGTAGAACAGATTTTTTTTCTAACGTCTGTATCAATCGGCAAATTTTGCTTGGCGATTCTCTCGTAAAAAATGACACACAAATTACAATAATTGTTCGTATTTTTTTAAGAACGTGTGATGTATCTTTGCCTGGTGTGGCAACAGTGGACAGACAGTGACGTCGGAGAGTAATATGCAAAAGGGAACCCGATGGGGCTTAGGAAGATAATAACAAAGACGAAGATGCCCGAAAAATCACCAATTTTCGAACCGAAAACAGTTACTAAAAAGGTGGTTAATTAGGTTTTATTTTTTAGAATGATCACAACCCGGACGTGACGTCGAAAAGTGGATTTACGCCCCTGCACATTGCAGCCCATTACGGGAACGAAAATATTGCGAATCTTTTAATTACGAGAAATGCTGATGTCAACTACCCTGCAAAGGTGAGGAACAAATTTTCTTCTTAATCGAAACTAATCAGACGAATCGCTTCACCAACGCACCAACTAAGGGGATGTTTTCGCGTGGATGGCTGTAGAGCTGAAGGGGTGATCTCGCCCATGCGAAAATGAGAAAATCGATCGGGCGTTGAACGGCTGAGAAAGATGGGTCCGTCCTCGCAAAAATGCCCATTCATCTGGATGGGAGCATAGCAGTGGGAAGGTCCACACAATATCACCGTTCAGCTCAACGCTGCCCTCGGAGCGGTGTTGAATGCGAGACGTTCATCGAGCTGGATGGCCCGTTCACCTGTTCATCCTCACGCGAACTGACAAAAACATCGATGGCATCCACGCGAAAATGTCCGTCGAGCTCGATGGGACCAGAGCCATCCACGCGAAAACGGCCCCTAAGAATGGAGAAACACCATCACCCACAGAATCATGAAGGAGCCATTAGTTCAGCTACTAGAAGGATTCACAGATTAATGGCTAGATATGCCTTCATCTCAGGTTGACTGGGAAACACATATGGAGCCTCGCCAAGAAGGGCCGAAATATTGCTGATGACCACCGGAGACTTTCCGTTTTGGGTCATTGTTTAAATGTATGTTTCCTAGTCAGCTGGGCTGAAAGAGTATGTAGCCATTACTCTGTCAAGCTCTCCAGTGTCCGGACCTGGTTCGGTTTCTTGCCTTGAGTCGGAACTGCACTGCAGGATCCGCTCCTGGTGGTTCCCTTTCGCCACTTTCCGAAGGTTCAGCTTTGCAACCATACTTCCCCAGAACCCACAAACTTTCGTTTCCCGGAAGCTACACGTTTTTTTTCTGACAATAAATGGGTTTGTTATAGAAAAAAACACACACAAAAAAACAGCTCTTCGGTGCCTAACTGTCAGGCTAACATGTAATGGACTTAATATTCCTTAAACAGCAACGAAAACAAATTACTTGATACAAGGAAAAGAAAGAAAGAAAGAAAAAGAACGAAAAGAAGAAGCTTGACTCACCCGGTCGAATTGGAGTAATGTCCGCGGTTCGCTGGTTGGCATCGGTGGTGATTAGAGTAAGGCGATAATCAGATCTTAAAGTACCGTCTTACCGATAACTGTACATCTCTAATTTAATTTAATTTAATTTAATTAAATAATCATCCACACAATACACGAAGTAAATATGGTGGAGTAGGAATAAGTAAAGAAACACAATCGTTCCATCCATTCTCATACTAAGAATTTGTACTTATTATCTAATTGTTGTCCATCGTAACGGCGATGCGCTGATTTTGCATTTGTGTTACATTCCATTTATTAATTACTACAACCATACATTAGACAATCTTAGGGCACTGAAATTGAAACACGACTTCAGTCGTCAGAAATGATCGTTTGATTTCCAGAAATTATGTATTCCTTTCTTAATTTTATCGTCTTTGTTTTCGATCCTCTCTTGACCTTTGCCGACCTCGACCATTTGGCCCTGTATCTGTTTAGCTGATTTCCGTTTAAGCATCAATTTTAGAAAGTTTGAAGTCCCTTACTCAGTACATTAACTTCTTCAACCTTTCCCCGGAATTGTCTCATTTCTAGATGAGGCAGTGTCGTTGCAACTGCAGTCTATTTATCGATTCTTTTCCTTTGGCGCCCATGTTTTGTTCGTTTGCTATAGCGAATGCGGAAAGGAATGTTCCCCGACCAGGGTGGGGATTCTTTTTGGAACGATTTGGCCGCTGTTTAAATACGTCCTAAATAGGGAGTATTGTGTTCTATTATTTGGGCTTTCTGGGGCGTAGGAAAATATAGCTGTGGGAAAGGGAATTGTCTGGAATCGCTTGAGTAGAAAGTTGCCAAGGCCCGAAGGATCGCGGAGAAGAATGAGAACCATTTTAGATCATCGATAATTATAACATTTCTTTGCAATTGGGACTGATGTAAAATTGTATTTAGAGTGATTTGTCATATTTTTGTGAACTACGTCTTTTGATTGATAGTTTCAGCAGCAGAATCCCCTGCAACCAGCTGTCAGTTTCTGGGTTTAGTCTCAGGTTTTACCTTCACCATTTGTAAAACAAATACACATGGAATCATCCGAAGTTGAAAAACGATCGGAAGTAATAGTTATTATTTTTCTTTGTATGTTGTTAGTAGTTTATGTTTATTCAAACCAATGATAACACTATATGCTTTTGCCCATGGCCTTCATGCTTTCGTGTAAAATATATTCTATTCTATACCCCTACGAATAAAGTAGAGGTTTTACCTTTTTGGGATCCCAAATTATAAGTGGAGGGATACCTATGACATCGTAAAAGCTGTCCGTCTGTCCGTCCGTTTGTCGGTCTGTCCGTTGGTTAGCACGATAACTCTCGAAGGGAATGAGATATTTTGATGAAACTTGATGTGAGGACTCTTTGGGTCAATGGTAAGATCATTTTCGTAGATGGGCTCTGTAGCCCTAAATTTAGGGGTGGGGGAGGGGGTTCAAATCGAGGGGCAAACAAAATTTTTAAATAGTCAATGTGATAGTCGATTATAGGGTAAGAAGACATGCTGAACACGAATATGCAAAATATTTTCTTGTCCGACAAGTAGTTCGCCCGGAATCCGGCAAAAACCGGAAAGTTTGTTAAAATTAAAAGTTTCATTTGAAGTTAATTTAATGTTCGATTTAGAAGTAAGACGACATGCTGAACACGACGGTGAAAACCACTTTCTCGCCGGACCAGTAGTTTGTTTGGAATCCGGCAAAAACCGGAAAGCTGGTTAAAAGTAAATGTTTAATTTGAAGCTGATTAAATGTTCGATTTAGGGGTAAGTAGACATGCTGAACACTTATGCGAAAAACATTTTCTACTCGGACAACCGAACACATTTTCTACTCGGACAACCAATTCGCCCGGAATCCGGCCAAAACCGGAAAATTTGTTATAAGTAATAATGTTTTATTTGAAGTTGACTAGGTGAAAGATGTAGGGGTAAAAAGAGACTCCGAGTCTGGATATGACAATCATTTTTTACCCGGACATATAATTCGTCCGAATTCCGGTTGTAACCGTTTTTTTTTAGAAGCTAAAGTTTTATTTGGAATTAAATACATGTTTTTTTTATAGGGATAAAGAGGTACTGACGCTGAATTTGATTCTGAAATTTTTTTTTTTGCTGGACAAGTAGTTCTCTCGGAGTTCGGCCGAAACCGGAAATTTGGCAGAAGTAAAGCAGGAAGTTTCGGTCAGTATCGTCAAAACAGATATGGCTTATAGAGGTATATCTGAACTTGGTTTTCTCTGATGATTAGCCTGGCGAAGACTGGATCTGGCGAAGACAAGACCAGTTGTCTGGATCAATATTAGATTTTTGGGATCCCATCGAAACCTTAGGTCTTGTTCTAAGTTGTTGTCCATCGCATATACATTTTTGGAGGAGACTTGATTCAACGAAAGTTATGACAGGTTTGAAGTGATCGACGTAATGGGGCATGCGTTCAAGCTTGGAAAGTCAAGATTACACAAGGAAGTGTACAATTGGAGCTTTGGGAACAAAATTGTATGTCCTTGGAACAGTCTTACCATAGATGCGGTCCGTGCAGAGTCGATCAATAGTTTCAAGTGAATTATAGATAGGATTCTTAACTCTGCTCAGTGCGATTTGTCCGATTTCTCTGAGTTGTTTCGATCAATAATTTATTTAATTCGCGATATTACACATCACATTTTAAAATTACACTAAAACAGGAATATTCTTTACTAAATATACACGCATTCCATCCATTCGGTGGGTCGGGGCAATAGCCCAGTCGACGGAAAAGGCGGTAGATATGGCCGGAACGGCATTCTGCATTCTCGCGAATTGCCTTTAAAAGTGAATTTTCGGCGAGAGCCTTTTCTGTTGAGGCGAAAGCCTTTTCTGTTGCATTATACTATTATTATTATCATTACTTTTCTTGCAGCATCATATTACACCACTACACGTGGCCGCGAAGTGGGGAAAAGCGAACCTGGTGTCCCTACTGTTGGAAAAGGGAGCCAACCTCGAAATCAAAACGAGAGACGGCCTGACGCCTCTTCACTGCGCTGCAAGATCTGGCCACGATTCAGTCGTAGATTACCTAGTTCAGAAAGGAGCACCGATCTCATCCAAGACCAAGGTTAGCATTATGTTTTTAGTTCTCTTTTTTTTTAATCTACCTAAGTTCTTTTCTTCTCGTAATTTTATTTTCGGCATTTATGATTACCATTCATGTCGTAAAAATATATAAACTCTTTTACTTATTTTTAAGCAATCTGCCATGTACAGAAACGGTTCGTTGTAGCAGCCATGGTACTCTTTGTCCCTCCAGGCTGAAGGTAATTGGTTTTCTAGCGTGGCTGAGAGGTTTTGAATTTTCCGCGCCCTGCAAACGCAATCTCCGAAACTGTCTGCCGAGACGCCGAAGAGGTAATGACAAGGGATAGCAAGAAAGCGGCTTATTTCTGAAGTGTATCTAGAGCAGTGGTTCCCAACGCGTACCCAAAGGGGTACGCGAGACCCTTGCAAGGGTTACGCGAAGGTACCAAAATCGGCTTAGTCTGTAGCTTCAGAATCTCGCCTCACTTATTTTGATTGCTGAAAGCCTAATACTACCAGCAGAAGCATCACTAGCCAAAATGTTTTTTGAGGGGCAAGGTATTTTTCCTGACTGGCTAGTCATTTGTACCGACCGTTAAAAAAAAAGTTTCATTTCTTTTTCTTTTTTAACCGCCTGGAACACTTCTTTGTTGGGAGGGGTGTTCTCAACCCGAGCGTGACGGCTCTGATTACAAGCCCTATAGTGAAACTCAAAGAAATAATCTTGATTCCGAAACAGCTAGCCTACTGCCGTAAAATCTGTCCCTGTGTCGAACAATACTGTTTCAAGCAGAGTTGAAGACATTTCAAGCGATATTGTCATTCAGATTGCTACGAAATGCTAACGAAAATGTTTTTGAAAATGGGGTACGTAACCTTTTCAACCCTGATTAGGGGTACAGAAAAGGTTGGGAACCACTGATCTAGAGGAAGCCAGTCATTTTTATTTGTGAAGCGTTTCACGAAAATAAATCACAATTAGAGCCCATTGTTCTTTAAAACTGACTTCTTAATAATTATTACCTTTTCACCCCTGAACAGCTCACTTAAATAACTCGGTGGCGTTGGATCGTTTTCCGATTTAACGACCGACCAACATATAAGACCCTTGGACAATAAATTTATGAGATATGCAGTCTACAATTAATATATTAACAATTTACTTTATTAGTGAGGATAAATCCCAGCATAGAACTGAAGTTTAGTGCTACATAATATGGGATGTATGTAAGAACAATACCGTTTCATGTTCCAAATCCTACGCCTGAACAGAATCGAGAGCTCAGCTACTATACTATTTCATTTACATTACTACACTAAAAGCATAAACACTCAAATATATTTTCCTTTGAACTTTCTTCACTAAACTTGAGACAGAATTGACCTGAAACGGGTTAGATCACTCCCAAAGCAAACCCAAGCCAAACCCGCCGGAATATTCCCAAAATCACGAAAACCCCCGGAAACTAAAGAGAGAAAGTCGAATCTGTTTAACCTAGATTAAACCCCAGAGTACAACACAGTAGTACGAAGTAGTATACGAATGACGAAAGGTTCCGGGGGTTGAATGAGTAATCGGTCGAATGAGTATCTTAGAATTAGCAGTTGCAGTGTTAACTCTAGTGTTGAGGTCGAGTTGGGTTCGGTACTTCGTATCCGGTAATATCACTCCATGGATTCTTAATCCTAGTAGCATCTTCGTCCTTTGCTCCATACAAACTAGTCCTCTGTTGCGGACCACGGTGAATGCGAGACAAGATTTCGGGTATTCCCATCTTAAATAACAAGAGCTGGAAGCTCATATGGCACTTGAAAGAGTCAGATGGAAGTGATGGTCAAAAGTATTTTTTTTTCACTTTTCGGTTAAGATGCGCCAAACTTGCAAGGCTGGGTCAGAGGATGGAAGTAATGGTCAAAAGTTTTTTTTTTCACTTTTCGGTTAAGATGCGCACTTTATGGGTGCTAAAAATAATTTCTAAGCAAAACCCTTGAGGCAAAAAGGATCATGTGCTCATGGCGATCGTGAAAAAGTAATTTGCTTAAAAGTATATTTTGCACTTTGCGGATAAGATGAGTTCTTTAAGAGACAGTCGGACCAGAGAAGTGACGATGTCTAACCCAATGATGTCAAATTTCTAATGCTCCAGCAAATCTTCCTAGCATATCCGGGAGTAACTTAACTCACGACCGTCGGAATTCCGGACAACCCCATACAGCTCCCCCCCCCTCGGTACCCGAATCCGGTCCGATCCTGTCACTGATGCACCTAGGACTTCTGACTGTACTTCCCACCAAGTTTCATCCTGATCGCTCCACTCTATGCGTGTCACAAGATTTCCGATTCTCCCTCGCCCCCCCAGTTCATCGGATCCGGTCCTGAATTGAAATGGGACATCTGAGACATGAGGTCTTTGAAGATATCAAGTTTCATTAAGATCCGAAACCCCGTTCGAAATGCATGCCAATAATTTCCGGATTCTGCCGTCTCTCCCTCCCCCCACGATGGTCGGATCGGGCAAGTGATTGTTTCCAAGTTAATCTGGTCGGGTCCCTGATATGCCTGCCAAGTCTTACCGTCCTAGCCCACCTGGAAGTACATTAACGACGGATCGCCGGAATTCCGGAACCCCCCTCGCAACTCCCCCCACAGTGTCCGAATCCGGTCCAGTTCTGTCAGTGATGTATCTAGAGATTGTGCTTGTTCTTCCCACCAAGCTTCATCCCGATCGCTCCACTCTGAGAGTTTCACACGATTTCCGGTTCACCCCTCCGACTCCCCCCCAGATTCATCGGATCTGTTTTGGACTTGAAATGAGGTATCTGAGGCATGAGGTCTGTCTAGATATCAAGTTTCATTAAGATCCGATCACCCGTTTGAAAGTTATGCGTGTCCCTATTTTCCGGATTCCGCCACATAAGTGACTATTTGCAAGTTTGTTTGGTCGAGTCTCTAATATGCCTGCCAAGTTTCTTCGTCCTAGCACTTCTGGAAGTACCCTAACTCGAGAAGAGTGGACCGACAGACCGACCGAAAAGTGATCGGTATATGGCACTTGAGCGGAGCTGCAAGTGCCATAACAACTACTCTAGCGCAAAGATATCAGAAATGAAAGAAGGCATTTGGGATACCCGCGAAGATTAATCGTTTGCGTGTTGTGAGCTGTTATCCGAAACCAACAGATATGCCACTACTTCACTGATTATTCGTTATGCTCATGGAAGGAATTTGAGAATCCCGGCGTTGCGGAACTGTCAAATAGAGAGGAAGGTGATGAGCAAAGGGGTTAGATACCCTGCAGTTAGGAAACTGAACAAAGTGAATGTTTGCGATGTCGTGTCGCTATTTACAACACTTTGGTGGAAAAAAGAGCTTGCGTGAATCTGAAAAAAAAGAGTAGATTTGGTGTAAAGCAGAAACAGCATATTTTGAGGCCGTTTCTAAGCTAACAATCTTTCCTTTTAGAATGGTCTCGCACCACTCCATATGTCCGCTCAGGGTGATCACGTGGAAGCAGCCCGCGTCCTATTGGTCCATAGAGCCCCAGTTGATGACGTCACTGTAGATTACCTCACAGCGCTCCACGTATCAGCGCATTGCGGCCATGTTCGTGTTGCCAAGCTTCTCTTGGATAGGAAAGCTGATCCGAACTCTCGAGCGCTAAATGGATTTACTCCACTGCACATCGCATGCAAGAAGAATCGAATAAAGGTAAATCTCGTTTTACGTTTCATTTGATTTTCCCGGGAGTTCATGGGCTTCCTTAGGTTGAAGTGAAAAAGGCGTGACGTCCAGAGATGGGTGAATCCGGATTCGGGCACGAATCCTGACTTTTGGCCGGATTCGAATCTTCTGCTTGTCAGGCTGGATTCGGTCTCGGATTCCAAACCCTGAATTTTTCGAATCCGCTCCAATTTCTAATTCTTTCCCGACTTTTACACACTGCCTTAAGGTATTTTGGTTAAAGAGCCCCAAATTAATTCCTGATTCCCGAGAGAAAACCCATACTATAACAAGCACACATAAATGCCTAGAAATATGGTTTACATCATCCAATTAAATGTTTCATTTGACTTAGGCATCGGTATTTTTTGTCACCTCTGATTTGTAAACTGTAACACGCTTCCTCTTCCTCTAACGACTTCCTCTTAGAGTGCCAAGCGCTTTCGCATTTCAGGGTAAAGTTTGTGGGGGATGGGTTGGTATCGCTTCCCGGTATCCTGAAATCTACGAACCGCGAACTCATTGTAGACGTATGTAAATATGTGATTAAACTGTTTAGATGCAGGAAAGAAAGTCTAGCCTTGTTTACGTAGCGTAATAGTTCTAAAGGTGTAACAGTTTATTGGTGTAGTGAACTTTTGTGTGAACTTTGGTGTAGTGGACTAAAATAGTATCAAGTATGCATTATGCTGCGGAAGTTTGTGGTTATGTGGATGTACCGAAGTTGGAGGTAGTCCAGCTTAGATATTTTAAGAGGATATTAGGGGGTAGTGAGTCTCTTAGTAGTATTGTATTGAAAGGTGATCTAGGTTTATTTTCGCTTAGGTCTAATAGATTGGTTACTAAGGTAAGTTTCTGAGAGAAAATTATTTCATTACCGCGAGTGAGGTTGCTTAAAGCAGCCTATATGGAGGCGCTGTGCGATGAAGACAAGCAATCTTGACCTCATCAAATTAAGAACATTGTTGACAGATGCGGCATGTCTGAATTATGGAATGGTGGCGCTGGAAGTTCTTTACAGTATGGTGAAGTGTCGCGTAAGGTGGAGCAAATCCTTCGTGATCAGGAAATCCAGGATTGGCAGTGTCGGAAGGCTGAGTCGGTGTCTCTAAGGTTCGATGCAAAGTCAAAAGATGTTTGGGGGGAGGAAATTCATTTTAAAGCTAGGTTGTCGGGAGTAGATTTAAAGTGGATGGTGAGTTTAAGGGGGGGGGGAGGATTAGCTATTAGGGAGAAAAGAAGGTTTATAGGAAAAAATAGGTTAAAGAATGGCCCTTACTTTTGCCCGATGTGTGGAAAGATGGATGAGGATGTGTTCCACTCTATGTTTGAATGTGAAGGATTGAGTGATTTAAGGGTCGAATTATTTGGGCTGGGAATTACTAGGGAGGAGTGGCTACTAGAAAAAATTGGAAGTACAATGGGGGATATCCGTAAGGTGGCTAGATTCCTCCGCGTTGGTTTGTCCCATAGAGAGCGATTTTTGTAGTTTGTTGTGTTTTTTCGGGTTTTTTTTCGTGCAATAAATTCATTCGTTCATTCATGTATTTAATCTTATGGCCCTTTGGCTCACTAAACAAAAGTCATTATTATGTACATGCTTTGATTTCATTTGAGGTCGGATTCGGATCCGGATTCGAATCCCTAGCATGAATTGGTGGATTCGGAGTCGGATTCGTACCTAGCCCTGGATTTGGATTTGGATTCGAATCCTTTCATGATCGGATTCGTCCATCTCTCGTGAAGTCTGGATCCTGGTTATGGGTTTTCGGCATGTAAGCATTTTAGTGCTTTCATTCTGAAAGAGGAACCTATTTTTAAAATTCCGGCGCAGTGCAAGAGTAGGATGCGTAATACATAACACATATATAATATATATATAAAATGTAGCCTACTATTCATAGAGAATTTTTAATGTATAACCAATACACAATCCCGAGATTAATGTTATGTAGCCTAATTAAGAAATGTAAGTAATTTCTTTATGATCCGCCATTTTGAAAAGTCGAGTATACAAAAGGAAAGGGACAAAACACGTCCTCATCCGAACTAGCCCTTTCCCAAGTGTGCGGACGGGACGCGAGTGCCCCTCGCAGTGGCCGACGCTGCGCATACGCAACGCAGACTTTACGTGAGTGCAATGCAAGCGCCTTGCGTTGTCAGTGTGAAAGCGCCTTAACTTAGATAGCTGCATGTATGTACGGAGAACTCGACCGATAATGTTTAGTAAGGATCTAGAGCAACTGACAGGAACATGATATTAAGGGGACGGTTTCGCGTTTGATGGCTCTGGTTCCGTCGACCTCCCGAGGTCGTCGGACATTTTCGCGTGGAATTTTCGCGTGGACGGGATCCATCTTGCTCAGCCGTTCAACGCTCGATCGATTTTTTCATTTTCGTGTGGACGGGATCACCCGTTCAGCTCTACAGCCATCCACGCGAAAACATCCCCTAAGATTGTGAACCCTTGATTATTTTCCCAGTTCGTCGGAAGGATACGAGTACCACAGTCTAGATTCTTGCTTTCGATTGTCTTTCCGATCAGGATGTGAAGATCTCTGTAGTTTTGAGAGGATTGCTGGTTGTCGCCACGTCAAGTTCCAGTCAGGTTCATTAGTCAGCACTTTGTTTACCTATTTTACCTTTGTCTGTTATTTTTTTTTAAGAGTATCTTTCTTTTAGGTTGTTGAACTTCTTCTCAAGCATGGTGCATCTATCGAAGCCACAACAGAGGTAAGAGAAAATACTGAAATGAACTTAAATGCAGTTGGTGGTTTAAAATTTTTTCACTAGACATATAAAGCTTATTAGGTTAGAGACAGTAATTCCCTCCAATGACCCTTCATACTAGCCCCCAATGAAAGGCAAATGATTGTGCTACCTAGGCATGGTCAAAATACCACGGCCTTCGGCTTTTGTACTTGGCTTTTGTACGTGAAGCGATATAAAATGTGCAATGAAAAAGAAAAGACCAACGGCAAAATCGACAGAGCAAACCCGGAAAACCCGTTTTTATGGCACTTGCCCTTCGGCCAAGTGCCATATAGCGATCGCAATTTCTGTCCGTCCGTCGGTCTGTCGGTCTGTCCAGGTTTTGCTAGTTCGGGCACTTCCACATAAGCTAGGACGATAAAACTTGGCAGGCGTATCAGGGACCCCAAATGATTAAGTTGGAAATAGTCACTTCCCCGATCCGAGCACCGTGGGGGGAGTGGAGGGAGGGGGAATCCGGATTCTTGAGGTATTTTTAACTTTTGAACGGGTGATCGGATCTCGATGAAATTTGATATTTGGAACGACCTCATGCCTCAGACGACCCACTTAAAATCCGAACCGGATCCGGTGACTTTTTGGGGGAGCTGGAGGGGGCAACCGGAAATCTTGGGAAACGCTATGAGTGGAGGGATCGAGATGAAACTTGGTGGGAAGACACCTAGCAAACACTAGATACATCGTTGACATAACCGAGCCGATTCGGGCACTGTGGGGGGGGGGGGAGTGGAGGGAGGGGGAATCCGGAATCTTGAGGTATTTATAACTTTTGAACGGGTGATCGGATCTTGATGGAACTTGATATTTGGAAAGACCTCATGCCTCAGACGACCCACTTAAAATCTGAACCGGATCCGGTGACTTTTGGGGGGAGCTGGAGGGGGCAACCGGAAATCTTGGGAAACGCTATGAGTGGAGGGATCGAGATGAAACTTGGTGGGAAGACACCTAGCAAACACTAGATACATCATTGACATAACCGAGCCGATTCGGGTACTGTGGGGGGAGTGGAGGGAGGGGGAATCCGGAATCTTGAGGTATTTATAACTTTTGAACGGGTGATCGGATCTCGTTGGAACTTGATATTTGGAAAGACCTCATGCCTCAGACAACCTACTTAAAATCCGGACCGGATCCGGTGACTTTTAGGGGGAGCTGGAGGGGGCAACCGGAAATCTTGGGAAACGCTATGAGTGGAGGGATCGAGATGAAACTTGGTGGGAAGACACCTAGCAAACACTAGATACATCATTGACATAACCGAGCCGATTCGGGTACTGTGGGGGAGTGGAGGGAGGGGGAATCCGGAATCTTGAGGTATTGATAACTTTTGAACGGGTGATCGGATCTCGATGGAACTTGATATTTGGAAAGACCTCATACCTCAGACGACCCACTTATAAACTGGACCGGATCCGGTGACTTTTGGGGGGAGCTGCAGGGGGCAACCGGAAATCTTGGGAAACGCTATGAGTGGAGGGATCGAGATGAAACTTGGTGGGAAGACACCTAGCAAACACTAGATACATCATTGACATAACCGAGCCGATTCGGGCACTGTGGGGGGGAGTGGAGGGAGGGGGAATCCGGAATCATGAGGTATTTATAACTTTTGAACGGGTTACCGGATCTCGATGAAACTTGATATTTGGAACGACCTCATGCCTCAGACGACCCACTTAAAATCCGGACCGGATCCGGTGACTTTTGGGGGGAGCTGGAGGGGGCAACCGGAAATCTTGGGAAACGCTATGAGTGGAGGGATCGAGATGAAACTTGGTGTGCAGACACCTAGCAAACACTAGATACATAATTGACATAACCGAGCCAATTCGGGCACTGTGGGGGGAGTGGAGGGAGGGGGAATCCGGAATCTTGAGGTATTTATAACTTTTGAACGGGTGATCGGATCTCGACGGAACTTGATATTTGGAAAGGCCTCATGCCTCAGACGACCCACTTAGAATCCGGACCGGATCCGGTGACTTTTGGGGGGAGCTGGAGGGGGCAACCGGAAATCTTGGGAAACGCTATGAGTGGAGGGATCGAGATGAAACTTGGTGGGAAGACACCTAGCAAACACTAGATACATCATTGACATGACCGAGCCGATTCCGGCACTGTCGGGGGAGTGGAGGGAGAGGGAATCCGGAATCTTGAGGTATTTATAACTTTGACCGGATCTCGATGAAACTTGATATTTGGAAAGACCTCATGCCTCAGACGACCCACTTAAAATCCGGACCGGATCCGGTGACTTTTGGGGGGAGCTGGAGGGGAGAACCGGAAATATTGGAAAACGCTATGAGTGGAGGGAACGAGATGAAACTTGGTGGGAAGACACCTAGCAAACACTAGATATATCATTGACATAACCGAGCCGTGCTTACTCGTAACAAGTGCCATATGAGCTCGTAGCTCTTGTTTTTCCTTCGGTCTATGCGAAACACAATCATGTTCACACTTCCTTCTAACAATGGTAACTATTAGTTACTATTTCCGTTCCAACCTCGTAAAAAGTTATTACGCTGACCGTTCCAACCTTCTCGAAATAGTAACTAATAGTAAGTATTTGCTTACCATGCTCGGGAGCGTAATAAGCGTAGTAACTGCGCATCTCAGGAACGTGATTGGTCGGATTCGCCCGTGACATGATATTCTGCTGGAAAATAGATATGCCAGAATTCGTAGCATCATGCGTAGTAACTACGGTAAGTAGGGTGGAACACGCTCTAATCTCGGGATCAGCCGTCCGCCCTGTTCTCTGACTGTTTGCTTGGATTGCCGGACACGTAAATCGGTGTCTTGGACGAACCTACGCTCTTAAAAGATATCAGCGAGTTCGGGAATATCCTTGTGGAAGGTTCAATAAGATCCTATGTGAAATCTTGTGTTAGAACACCCCAAGTTCAAACCCAAGATACAGCGGCACTTGGACTTATAATAGCTTAAAACCAACAAAGATGGAATAAAATCAGGAGTATCACCACAGACTCTTTGGTGTGTTTTGTTATGGTGTAGCTGAGGACTTGGACGCCTAGGCTTCGAAACATAATTTGTGTGACTATCTTGATATTCAGGACATTTCGGGAACTCGAGTAATCCACAGTTTCGTGCATTGTTCCCCACCGACTACACATTTTTGTTCTCTCCTTTCAGAGCGGACTCACCCCTCTCCACGTCGCTAGCTTCATGGGATGCATGAATATCGTTCTCTTCCTGCTACAGAATGGTGCTGGACCAGACATACCGACAGTCCGGGGCGAGACACCACTGCACTTGGCTGCTAGAGCCAATCAGTCGGACATTGTCAGAGTTCTTCTCAGGAATGGTGCCCAAGTTGACGCTAGAGCACGGGTAAGAAATGCAGTTTTGAGTGTTTTTTCAACTCTTAAAGCACAAGTCAAAACTCGCAGTAGATACAGTTTACTGCTCCAGTATAAGTAAATAAGTGAGGAATTTTTATTAGACAAAAATTTGCTAGCGAGCTAGTTTGATTGTCTTAACAGAATATCATTATTTTTAACACTCACAGGTTACATAATGGGACACGCTACGCCGACATTTTATTAAACATGTTTACGAGAAACGGCACAAACGTATTAATGGGCCGCTTTGTTTGGTTTTTACTGGCTTCAGCTTCAACGCGTGCGATTGTTTACTCGCGCCTCAGGTGGGGTGATAGCACGGTATTGGACGGATACAAGGATTTTCCAACCAAGCTTGAAAATCCGTGTGTTTACGACGCTCATGCAGTGAGGAGAGGGATACGTTTGTTAGTAGAGATTCATAAGAACATGAAGTTACTTGATGACCTATTATAACTGAAACTGGTCTCTTTTGTATACGCTCTAGTTCATTGAACATGTATGCTGTGTTTTGAGCGTAAAGGACCCATAAGGGGCATGCGCACTCGATTACAGGTCTTACGGAACACAGATCAGCTGCCTTCAGACTATCACGGTCGCAACCAAATTGCCTTGTCTGTATCAGCGTTAGGAGTAATGCGTTTCCCGATTGTATCACGGTCTGAATGTGGTTAGTAAATGAACAATTACTCGACAGGGTGACCCCTAGAATTTATGCTTACGCTAATACTGGGAAGGGTACATCGGGACACATAAAGTCTCATTTCAGCGGGTTGAACCGTAGGACCGTTGATTTGACATTTAAACTAAGATCATACTCGGTGCACTGATCAAGAAATGGCTGAAATAGGCATTCCGCGAATTGTGACCCAGCTACTTCATTCACAACAAGGTATTTTAAGATAAATGACACCTCATCAGCAAATCTGAATCGCTCTTCCAATGATGGAAGGAGAAAGTTCATCAGGCATCTGAAAATCAAGCCTGCGACCTTCGTACCCTGGGGAGCTGCGCACGTGACCTTTGACCACTCAGAATACACATCACCGACAAAAAGGGGGAAAACGAACTGCATCCGGTCCTTCAGAACTAGCGTGAGCACTCGGTTTTTGGGCCCCATAAGCTTCGCGTTTTTTTCCGGCGCAGAGGGGGTTTATTAAGTCTATAAAAGCTTTGCAAAAACCAACAATCAACAATATTCGCGCATGGAGGTGTTGAGCAAAGGGATTAGCCACTTGCGAGTAGCAACCCGAAGGAATTTAATTTTTTTGGGTAGTTGTGGCATGTGGCACTTAAGTAATAGGAAAGGTTTGCTGGTATCAAAAATACAGAAAGGAACAGTGTATTGTGAGGTTCATTTTTTAGAACACACTCGAAAAACAAGCTTCTAGCATACGTCCGACATTGGAACATGGCTCCTTGTAGACTTATGTACCGATTTGTCTGTTTTCTTGTAGATGTAGAATCTTGTTTGGTGTCGCTGAAGGGAGCGGCAGCGGAACGTACTGATACTGATACTGATACTGATACTTTATTGTAAAACGAGACTTTCACAGCATTGGATTGCCGAACTTGTCGTTTTCGTCAGGTACATCATAATTACAAAACATTTAATAAGGCGGTTGTACATAATAAAGCAATAGTCAAAAAATGATCAAACAAAATAAAAACCCTATACAATTAAAACATTAAAGGGAAATAGTTAATCAGTTGTTCAAAACTTCAACAAAAGATGGTACAAAGCTCTTTCTGTAGCGATCGGTTCTTGTACAAACAGGGTTAAGAACCGGAACTTTTTGTGCTACAGCTCGAGGTAGTCGAGGTTTTGGCGGGCAATATGGGGTAGGAAACAGGTGCTCAAAACATGAGTGGGAACGCAGACTGTTCCCGAAACCAGTACAAAGAGTAAGACGTCGGGCTGCTAAAGTAGGGAGGCGGAATTCTTTGAGGAGGAGGATATAAGGCACTTTGCCCTTGCGGTAGATGATTCTCAAAGCTCTCTTCTGAATAGTTTCAAGCCTATCAGACTGATCTACTGTCAGGCCAAAGTGCCAAACCGGACAAGCATACTCAAGTAGCGGACGGATGAAAGTAACGTAAAGGCGGAGAACATGTGATTTAGGGCACGAAAATTTGGAAAACAGTTTTAGGAGAGACAGAGACGCACTGGCTTGTTTAATAATGGAACAAATGTGAGCCTCCCACTTCAGATCATTCGTCAGTGTGATCCCCAAAAGTTTGGTCTTTGTTGTAAATATTTCATTTGGTACTGGAGTAGTGAACGATGGCTTTGATTTAAGAAAACTTATGGTCATGATATTCGATTTCTGTGAATTAACTTTCATTTTCGACTCGGCTGCTTCGGCAGCGATATCGTCAAGTATTTCCATTGCGGTACTCTTTATGTTCCTTCTGCACCTTTCAAGTAATGTCATGTCGTCCACAAACTTCCAGCGATCGGCTGATTCGTTAGCAAGATTGTTAATCATTACCAAAAATAACAGAGGACCTAAGAGCGTTCCCTGTGGAACACCGCAAGAAATAGGAAGTGCATCTGAATAAATGTTTTTATACCTTACAACTTGACTTCTATTTGACAGAAAAGATGCAATTATATTAACTAGAAAAGGTGGTACTTTAAATTCATTTAATAATTTTTCAATTAAAACATTGTGACTAACAAGATCAAACGCTTTTTGGAGGTCAACTAAAATAAGATTCAGCCATGTATCAGGCTCATCAAGTAGTTTATATACAGTGTCGAGAAGGCTAACCAGATAATGTGTCGTCGATAAACCTTTCATGTTTCCGAACTGGTTTTCATCTATTAAATCATGGATCGTTTCTTTGAGCCAATCTGCTACAAAACTCTCATACATTTTGGAAAATATCGGTGTAAGAGTAATAGGACGGACTCCACTAAAATCCAGTTTAGCCCCTTTCTTCTGTATGGGAGTAACGTACCCTTTTTTCCAGCAATCAGGGAATAAACCGCTTTTGGTTATCGTGTTGAAAATATCTGACAAAGGTTTTGATAGTTTATCGGGAAATGCTTGGAATGCGTTTTTGATTTGCGATCACATCACCTTTTGACCATGGAATGGAGGTCTGGAATTCTCTCTTCTTCCGCCAACGGATAACAAGAACAGGGTTCAAGTCCCTCTCCAGTCCACAGACAGCAGTGGAAAAACGCACGTGACGGATGGACGACAACATTAATTACTGAGAAACGAAAAAAGTGTAGACTCTGCAGATATACTTTTCGCTGCCTCGTAACTCGGTGACTGTAAGTTTTTCTTCTTCTCAGGAGCAACAAACCCCTCTACATATCGCCTCTCGGCTGGGAAACGTCGATATTGTTATGCTTCTTCTTCAGCACGGTGCGGCAGTTGACGCCACCACTAAGGACCTCTACACTGCACTTCACGTGGCGTCCAAGGAGGGCCAGGATGAGGTACTATTGACCAAGAAACTCATTAACAGAATCATTAGGGAGTATATCATTGAGAGGATAAAGGACGCAAAGCCCGACTTGTTTGTTTGACAGTAGTTTTGTTTTTGTTCTGCGCAATGTGCCTTTAAGTGTTGAGGGGGGTGGGGGGGGGATTTGAGTATGTTATATTCAGCCTGTTGACAGAACGGGTAAATGAACCAAAGGGTCGCAGTTAGAACGTTTACTTTCCTTATGCAAAACACGCTATTCGCTTTTCTTCGAAAGCCAACTTAGGCCCATTAGTAGCCAATCAGAAACCGCCAATTTTACCATCCAAAGTGGCGTTTTTAGTGTGTATAAATCTGAGCTCATCAGCTTCTGTTATGACGTTATCTTTGCTCAAATGCGGTTCATTTTCATACCTGGCTCTTTCCTTTGTATCTTGAAGGACCCATAATTTTTTGTTGCTGCTCTTCCGATTTCGAGGGTATTTAAGTAGGCTACGTTTGCTTAGATATTGCAGAGTCCGTTCAGCCGCTTTGCTTTCATTTGTGCCTACCGCCCTCTTGTGGCTCTATTTGTGTCTCTCTAAAATTTCTCGTTTGTTTCATGACTAAAATAAACCTAGGTTCTGATGAACAGTGAGAACCATTACAGTGACGTGGCCTTGAGTATGTGAAGCACATTGACCCCTATTAAGTTGTAACTGAAACTGAATGAAACTGAAAAAATTAAGTATTTTTTTTTTTTACTCATATTTGCCCTTATTAACTTTTTCCTGATCCTCAGTTGACCCCTCCCCCCAAATTAGGTTGTAACAGTTCTAGTCAGTCCTGGTCGTTACTCAGTTACCTCGTTCAAGTGTACTATCAGAATTCTGGTAATATTTACCGCATAGACGCGCACCTTTGTGTTAAATGCTATGTTGAATGCCGAAAATGTGCGGATGCCGAAAATGTGCCCTTTTAAGCGTTGTCTTTCAGCGAAATAAAAAGCAAAACGTAACGAAGCATAAATGTTATCTGCCTCTAGCATAAAATTTCAAAATGATGCGCATCCATGTGTTAAACCTTATCAAACTTCTGACAGTGTGACAAGCGACTTACGTTCCGTATTATTTCTTGCTTCCTTTCTTTGTCATTTTGTTGCCATTTTCCTTTTGTTTCCCTACTTGCTCTTTTGTACATCTGCCTTTAGACTGGTTTTTACTGCTCAGATTCGATAATCACCACCATACCTTATAAGTGTGAATAATATCCTTTGTTCTGCGTCTTCTGTGAAAATCAACATGCTATCTGACAAAAATCCGACTGGATTTTTGGAATGATCCGTAATCTGTTCAAAGTCTTGGATAATGGCGACAGGAATCTGGGCAGTGAAACCTTACTGTATATATTCTTCATTGGTTTGTAGACATTGACTTAGTTACAGTAAACAGGTTGACAGTTATCGCATAGTCCATGAAGCGACTGCTGGAGTTGCGTTCTATTCTCAGTTCCAGTCTGGTTATTTTTGGGTGATAAAGGAGATCTAACCTGTCCCTGTCTATCAGCCTTTTGAACTGCACAAAGCTAAACCATATTGGCATTCGCGTGATCGTCAGTGGAGGAGATTTTTCTTCATACTTGGCAGCCACTGGGAGATGGTGAGACTTGAAAAAACAACCTTACCGGACAACGACATTGGGTTCGTGC
This sequence comes from Branchinecta lynchi, assembly GCA_023053575.1. Classification (NCBI taxonomy): domain Eukaryota; kingdom Metazoa; phylum Arthropoda; class Branchiopoda; order Anostraca; family Branchinectidae; genus Branchinecta; species Branchinecta lynchi. The sequence continues at coordinate 25,880,776 of JAKZAP010000001.1, forward strand.
GAGATCTGACCTGGTCATACAAAAATAATCGGAATTAAGAGCGGGTAGAAAATAAAACCTGCCAGTCTATCAAAACAATCTTTATACCAACCAGGTTCTGGTTCATTTATTGATATTACTACTTCTACAAAATAAAAACTTGCACAAATCCGGCACAGCGCAGAGAACGAAAAGGCCGGACCTAAGAAGTCTAACTACTGATGTAACTACAATTACAATCGCCGTTACAAATTAGCAAGCCAGGGATACAGCCGATTTTGCTTTCCGTCGAAATCCTGAATAATTTTTCAAACTTTATTGAAAAAACATGCCAAACTGAAATAAAAGATTCAGGCACTATCTTTAGTATAAAAACGTTACAGACACTTCTTTCATAACGGGCATGGAGTACTGGAGATGGCTCTAATTTGGAACCTTTGACACACACCGCTCCTGTAGTCAATCAATCAATTATTTGGTTACTACACAAAAATGGCACAAAACTTGGCTATTTGGAATATTGGAAAAATGCAAAGCAAGAACGAACACATGAAGCAAGAAAGAAACCAGACGAAACTATTAGCTGCGTTCGTTTACGTCGTTCGGTTCGCCGTTCCAACCGCCGTTTTACTATAAGCGTTTTCATTATAGCGCCGTTCTTGAACGGTGTTGGACTGCCGAGAATAAGGGGTTTTCTTTGTTCGGTCGGACCGCTGTTTCATTCGTCGTTTATATAACGACGAATGGAGGCTGAACGTCAGTTTCAACATCTCGGTTCAGACGTAAGGCGCGAAATTTCAAAATTCTCGGCAAAACAAATTAAACTTGTTAAATAAGCTAAAAAAGAGTGGGCCTGTTATACTAAAATCCATTGTTATACTTTATTATAGCTGCTGTTGTAAACATTAAGTTAGTTCGACTATTAACGTTTTCGGATCAGCTTCGTTCTTAAAAACGACGTTTATATAACGGGCCAAAGAAAACACTAATATGATACAATTTAAAAGACGTTTGTGGTACCGACAACGACGCACGACGAATACGAACGCGGCTATTAAGTCTAAATAAAAGCTCAGCGGTAGTACGTTTACCCGCCTTACTCCAGAGATGAGTCACATTATGTTTCCATATCGGAATAGAGCTGAAATTAGCTACATTTTCAACCATACTGAAAACACCGGCACTGACACGACGAGTTGGAGTTGACACTTCGGAGTTCCAGGTTGAAATGGCAGTCAGTCGGAGAGATTGTGAGTTCTGTCCCCGCGGTACAACAAACTTAATTTTAGAATCCTCCGTCTCTTCTGGTAGTAACTAGCTGCCAAGAAACATGCATTCTTTTTCTTTTGCACAGGTTTCTAATTGATCTGTTGACATGTTTCTTGCCTCAGGAGAGCATTTTCCGTAAGAAAATATGAAATAAACTTTTTAGTGTGTGAAAAAGTCTGTAAGCTTAGAATGGTAATTTGGAATTCTGCAATTGTTTTCTATTTTTCGTAGAATATTTTCTTGACATTTTTATTTTTCTTATTTTATTTAAAATATTGCCCCGCCTGCCTCTTATGGCTGATTTAGGCCTGTAAATAGTAATGCACTACGAGTAACAATTATGATAGAAAGGTAAACAAACATTCTCTAACTATGTTTCTTTAGTAATCCAGTTTTTAATAAATAAACAAATAAATATCATGTTCATACTATTGAATAACTCCTCTCTTAAAGCACAACTCTTACTAGAAATGATATTTTCTCCATGAAAGGGATCAGTGAAAATGTATTCCGGAAATACCATTACTTTCCATCCAAAATTAGCGGTTTTCTTATTAGAGCTTGTCGACTCTATCCAGCCCTCCTGCTCTCCGACGCGGCGGCTGGGCGCAAAACGTTGGAAAACTGAACACGCCGTGGTTAAAAAGTTGGAAAACTAAGCAAATAAAAGAAGACAAAAACAGAAGTCTTATATCCTTATAAGTGAAAGAGTCGTCAGCGGACATTGAAGATTCTGGCAAACTTTGCGTTGTGTGCCGGGCAAAACTCGGCACATCCCAAAAAGCGCTAAAAGTTCGTAGGCACAAAACGAAACAATGGAGAAAGGTGGGGATTTTAGAAGCTTATAATTCCATAAGGGAGCTCGGCATATTATAAAAGCCAGAATAAGCAAGAGGGGTCCTTTAAGTAAAACTCCCTTGGACTACTCTTCATTTGTATGACGTTGTTTTCCAGATAAGCTTCTGGGGATCTATCGCGATAAATAGTAATTGGCAAGTAAAGTCCACTCTCTGGGGGAGGATGAAATTGAGTATATAATGGCAGTGAGGGACGATAGTGTGCCGCTTGGGGCTACGAGAAAATATATTGGTAAGGGAAAAGCGAATAGCGGTCCTTACTTTTGTCCTATCTGTCGTAGGGACGATACGAGTGTGCCGTATATAGTGTGTGAGTGCGAAGGATTGAATGAGTGAAGGAGGGATGAGTATGGAGAGATATTTTTAATGAAGAATTCACGTTAAAGATGACGAAAGGTGAATGTTATCTGAATGTGAAAGATTTTTTAGCTTCTTGGCATTTAAGCTTCTTGGGATTTATTGCGATTTGTCTTTATCCGTAAAAAAGTAATTGGCGAGAAAGTTTACTCTGGGGTAGAAAGAAATTGAGCATATAATGGGAATGAGGGCTGATAGTTTGCCGATTGGTGCTACGAGAAAATATATTGGTAAGGGAAACGCGAATAGCGGTCCTTACTTTTGTCGTATCTGTCATAGGGATGATAAGAGGGCGCTGCATGTAGTCTGTGAGTGCGAACAGTTCAGTGAATGAAGGGGGGATGAGTATAGAGGGATCTTTAGTTTTTTCTTTATTTTTTAATTTTTGACATTACTTGAGGTTTGCGATCGATCATAGAACAAGGTCTTAGGTTAATGAGGATTAGAAGTCTTTATTTTGTAATTTTTTTGTGCAGTTGCCCTTCGTCTTTTTACGCATTAAATTTTAATTTGTCCCGTCCTTTTAGGTTGCTTCCGTTCTACTTGAACATGGTGCATCACCGGTGGCTACCACTCAAAAGGGCTTCACCCCCCTTCACCTGGCGTCGAAGTATGGAAACCTCAAGGTCGCACGGCTGTTGCTTCAGAAAGATGCCCCTGTTGATGCTGAAGGGAAGGTTAGTCTGAATTGTTTTTGTTTGATGATTGTTTCAACCTGCTAAGGCGAACACAGTGAACCACAACTAATTACAGTCACTAAAATTGACAGGGAAGCTTAGATGGAATATTGGGGATCTTTTTTGGCTTAGGGCCGGAAGTTTTAAAGGAACTCTCGCACAATTTACTCTTCAACTTACAGTATTTTAAAATAGTTGAATACTTTAAAACTAGGCTGTGCTTTCAACAAATATCCCATGGTTTTGGCTGTTTTAAGCCATTTCCGAGACCCTTTGACTTATAGCGAAAACATGGAAACAATTTACATAACAGGTTTTCTGATGGAAAAACTTCGTGCAGACAACCGTCGACAGCGTGATACACTAGGGCAAGTGAGAAAATCAGCGTGGGTTCTGTTGGAGGGGTTAGATGCATCATACGAAATTGGGGTCTCCGGGTTTAGAAATATATGGAGTGATTATGGAAGTAAGTTGCGTTATTATTATAGGTAAGACAGGTCCTTTAAAGATCCGGAAGCTTGTGTCGCGAAACCGGGTGCCTGTGTTTGTACGGGGGGAGGGGGGGGGGGGACTCGAATGGAGCAGTGTTGACACACACACTAAAGAGCAAGGCCATCGAAACAGTTTTCTGGAGTGACAACGACAACTGGTTTGTGGTTGGCTGTCCGGAATGAATAAAGACTCATTAATATTAGTGATAGTAGCTGACACAAAGACCATTTCTCCGCACTCCATCTAGGAAGAAGATTTTTTAGACCCGATTAGTCCCTTTTCTTTTCTTCTTTTAAATGTTTATTTTTTGATCTCGTGCATTTACTACATTATTGAAAGCTCAGTGTATTTTTTCCTTCTTTTTTTTTTGTCCATACTGCACTATTTCCTCTCCTTAAGTGCGTTAATAAATCATCATCATCACCATCATCAAAGTAGTATTATACACAGTAGTATGATACTAAGTGTGAGAAGGGCCGGCCAATGGTCTGTAGAAAAAGCCGCGATTGTGGACTGCATCGTTGTCGTGAATATACGAAAACTTTTGAGGCAGATCCTGAACCGAAAACCATGAAGAAAATTGACCCAGAATTTTGCCCAGGTACGACCTCGTTGCCAAGTTTTGATATCAGACATGCGAATGGGGCAGTCGGGGCAACCTAAAGTGTGCTCAAAGTTGAGACCAGAGTCGGCCTTACCTTCAGTTCTTTGAGCCAGAGATCCAGGAACCTGTAACTTGCGACAGTATTGGAGCTCCTTCAGCCTTCGTCTATTTTTTTTACTTAATTAAGCTGTATTTCAGAATGGCGTAACACCACTTCACGTAGCTAGCCACTACGATCATCAAAATGTTGCTCTACTTCTTCTCGACAAAGGTGCTTCCCCTCATGCCACTGCCAAGAACGGATACACACCGCTCCATATTGCTGCGAAGAAGAATCAGGTAGGTCACTGAGACGTCACTATACGGGATCTCATATATTCAAATAAGGCTTAATACATGTACGTCAGCTACGATGCTTTAGCAGCGATATTTCGGATTGCAGGTTTGTTTCCTTGCCCGACATTGCCTGAAGATTGACAGCCTGACGAGGACCCTTGCCAAGAAGGGCCGAAATATCGCTGCGAAAGCTTCGTAGCTGACGTACCCGTTTTATGCATTATTAGAATATATGTTTTGAAGTCAGTATGGGCTAAAGGAATGAAGCGTCTTTCGGTGGTGAGCTTGCATTCTAATCTGGTCTGTCTTTTTTCCCCGTAGTATCTTTTGCAATTTAAATAATTTGTATTTTAAAAGCAAACAAGGAAATCTCATCTCGTACTTTTTGTGGCTACTCCCCCTTTCCTCAGTGGCGCTAATTCTGTTTTACCTACTTTTTACTGAAAGCTCAAAATCATTTCTTATTTCTTTGTGCTGTGCATTTTTTGTCTTTTTTTAACTGCGTAGTTTCTCATTCGTTCATTCTCTAGCATATACTGTGATTTTCCAGATGGATATTGCCACCACTCTGTTAGAGTACGGAGCTCAGACTAATGCGGAATCGAAGTCGGGTTTCACTCCACTCCATCTTGCTGCGCAAGAGGGCCATTCTGACATGGTTTCACTTCTGATTGAACACCAGGCTGATCCGAACTACCGAGCGAAGGTAAGTTACCTTGTCAGAGGATTTGATAGAGTAGAGACGGTCTTTGCTCAAAGCATACTTGATTTCTAATGTTTAAATATATTTTACCGAATGGCTATTGTCGCGAAATCCATTTTTGTTGTTGGAATTAATGTAAATTCTCAGCATTTTAACTGATGAAACAAGATTCTTTTCACTTATTGAAGAACTTGTCATCATCAACAATGTGAAGCGCTGAATTTACCTCCACAATCATTCCGGTTCCAGCGTTACGATCTGATTGAAGGTTTCAAGACTTGTCACGCAACTGTAATAACTTGCCTGCTGACACATTTATCGGTTCTAACAAGAACGGTTTGCGCCAGAGCAAAATAACCCTAGGGAGTAGCGTCAAAAAGTGAAAAAAGTGACACATACTCGAACAGCGGTGACACTTGCACCACTAGTGATAGAGAACGTCCCTACTGAAACTCAATCAGTCGTGCACCTGCGCTGGCTCCAATAACTTGAACTTCTGAACAAAGTAAACAAAAAAGATACAACCTCCTCTGATTCGTCGATGGGTGCAGACCGCATCTCAGCTTTACTAGAAAATTCTAAACCTGTAAGTTTGTCTCGCTTTAAATGCCCCACGCGTAGTGGGCGGCGCTACAAGTATGGCCCGATTGTGAAGCATGGAAAGCATAGGTTTTGGCGCTACTCCTTAGTGTTATTTTGCTCTGGTTGTGCGCGCACACGACTTCAAGCTGACTGGTTGGCGATTTTCCATAGCCGTGGTAGATGTTCTTTCCAAAACAGAGCTGTGGACTGCAGGAACGGCCTCCCGTCTGAAGTAGTTTTGGCTGACAAAAATTCCCTCAACAACCTGTACGCTGACAAAATGTATGACGAAAAGTTTTTTAAACGTACATTATTAAATTATTATTAAATGTGCTAAACGCAGAAACTTTGCAAGACCGTACAGGGATAGTGCTCGAAAAATACATTGAACGCTAAACTGAATATCTCATTTCAGAATGGGCTCACCCCTCTTCACCTGTGTGCTCAGGAAGATCGAGTCAATGTTGCTTCAATCCTGGCAAAGAATCATGCTGAGATTGACCCGATGACTAAGGTAAGGTGGACCCTAAAGCTTTCATGTCTCTAACACCGTTTTCATGACCTCAGTAACCCCGGGTCCGCTTCAGGGAAACATTCCAGTTCTCCCTTATGCCCGTCCTTGCAGTGTTCAGTTTTTTCGTACCACCTCTCCTAGAAGTTTCTCCTAATCTACGTGTCACACACGCTCCTTCCTAATTAACAATGGCGTCGGTTTCAATTTATATCAAACAGAGAAACACTGCCAGGTCTCCTATATGGCCACGCAGGGTTGAGTTCTTTTCTGACTACTTACTCAGTAATATCTCCTGATTTCCGTATAGCTCAAGCTGTTGGTCCATTCCTCCCAAGCGTTTAGGTAGTTGGTTCTCCTCGGTAGGACCCGTCGTACATATGATAGTAATTCATCCTACTTCATTCGTATTTACATCCATTCTCGTTTCCGGGATTCCTCTCTACGTGACGTATCAGGGGCCAGATCATTGTTTCCGAGTAGCTTATTCGTCGTAAGACCGGTAATGAAACTTTGGCCAAGATTGGCATCAGAGGAAAGGGATATGGAAAAAGGCTAAACACAGCCTAAGCCGTGTGTAATTTTATGTAAGCATAGCTTAATTATAAAGTGGTAAACTATCTCAGAACATCTGAGCAGAAGCACTATGTAGTGCGAGATTTCCTTTATCATCATACGCCTTGCCTTTTTTCTGGGTTACCGTCTCTATAGATTGCCTGCAGATCTTGTGGTTCGCTGTCTAGCTTCCTCCGAACGATTTGTAATCCCATTATTTTCCTCACAGAGCGGGTATAGTCCTCTGCACGTCGCCTGTCACTTCGGGCAAATCAACATGGTCCGATTTTTGTTGGAACACAACTCTCACGTGGGTGCAGCCACCAACCACGGTTACACCCCCCTCCACCAGGCAGCACAGCAAGGTCATGCGATGATTGCCGGACTCCTGTTGGACAAGAAAGCCGACCCCCAGTCTGTGACCTCGGTAAGTTGCTTTTCCAGTTTTCTCACGCTCCTGCTTCCACCAAAATCCTCCTACACTGGGTTTCTACCAGTGATCGAACTGATCAGAGTTAAAAATCCCATCAGTAATGCGCTTGGAACTATTGATCGGTTCAGCGTTAACCGCATCCTTGGTAAAGCTGTTCTAAGGATCAACAACTCTGTTACCAGAGCCCCACTTGACAGCGTCCTTGTGGAATCTCGATTTTGCGAGCTTGTTACACGTGCTTGTTGCACGACAAGCTTGTTTGGAAGCTTGCACTAGTTTGTGAGTCTCCCATTGTCTCGTTATCAACACTTGCGACAGAGAGATAGCAAAATATGCATCATCAGGTAATGGAGACGGAGCAAAAACTTCCATTGCTCGGGAAGTAGGTTGCAGCTAGATCTTGTGGATCTAGTTTATTCTGGCTATTATAATTGTTGATAAGGAGACAGTGGAGGACTTCCAGAAACTAGTTCGCTTAGAAATGCTTTATTGGAATATGGCGAATTGCATAAAGTGCCTCTCTGATATTTTGTAAATTAAAAGTCCGGGTCTTGCACTGCACTATAGTACACAAATTGTGTCTGAATGAAGCATTTTTAGGTGCTGAAAATCCAGTTATCTTATCGGCAGACGGATTGCCCCCCACTTGGGTGCGGTTGAGTTCAGATAAAAATTGAAAACGTGGTGATTTTTCAACGAGACGTACATTTGCAACCATCTCTTGCAGCAAGGACAAACTCCACTTTCGATCGCCCAGAAGCTCGGCTATATCTCCGTTGTTGAAACTCTGAAGGTGGTGACTCACGCTCAGACCGAAACCGCTGGACCGACCGTCATTGCCAAAGATGAGAAGTACCGAGTTCAGGCCCCTGAAATGATGCAGGAGACTTTCATGTCCGACTCCGAAGATGAAGGCGGTAAGTTTGTTCACACCTAATGGGTGTCACACTCTAGGAGTATGGTGTTTACTGACTTTTATTCGTTGCCTTGGCTAGCTATTGACCCTTTTCGTCAAGGGTCCAGTGAGAGCCGAAATCCTCTCTATTCTTTTTAACCAACAATTTTATTAAAGGACCCCTCTTGCTTATTCTGCCTTTTACAAAATACTTAGCTCCCATATGGAATTAGAAGCTTCTAAAATCCCTACCTTTCTCCATTGTTTCGTTTCGTAACTACGAATTTTTAGCGCTTGTTCAGCCTTGCCGAGTTTTCCCTTCACGCAACGAAAAGTTTGCCCGAATCATCAACGTCCGACGACAGCTCTTTCACACATAAGGATGTGATAATCTTCTGTTCATTACTTCTTTTCTTTGCTTAGTTTTCCCACTTTTTAACCAAGGCACGTTTAGTTTTCAAATATTTTGCGCCCAGACACCGAGCCGGAGAGCAGGAACGCTGGGTATAGTCGACAAGCGCAAACAAGAGAATCGCTAGTTTTAGGTAGAAAGTAATTGTATTTCCGAAAACTTTTTTTCTGGTTCATTTCATAGGGAAAAGATCATTTCTAGTAAGAGTTGTGCTTTAAGCATTTTGTTAAAATGGTAGTTTGTCCTCGGAACCAGAGAGTGGTGTGAAGAAGGTGTACCGAGCGGTTAAGTCTCTCGTTATGGAAGGTGGTCACGAAAGACGATGTCTAGACTGGGATTTTTTTGGACATTTTCGGGACTTCCCGTTCCGTAATGTGTTACGGTGTTACAAACAACAATGACCCTGCTTTTGCATTCCTGCTAGACGCTTAATATTCTAGCCTTCATTCACAAAGAGAAAGGAACTTTCGGCCTACTGGAAAAAAGTGGAATTTTTGTAGCACCGCGTTTAACACTTAATAAGCAATTCGTGGGACCATAGAACCTGCGGGATATTCTTCGTCAGCCATCAGCGCCATCTTGGGTTTTCATCATAGAAATTCTACTCTACTGGCAGAGGGCATTGGGTTTTGAACTATGGCGAATGTTGGCCTTGGTTTTAAGTACTCTCACTGTTAGAAGAGTGGTAACATTTAACACGTGTTCTTGTGTTAAACATTATGATAATATATCCGTTATCACCTTTTTAATTATTTGTTTCGTGGAAAGATAAAAAATCTAAAAGGTCATGACAAATATATCAGCATGTCGTTTAACCCAAGGATGCGATAACATATGTTATCTGTTATCAAATTTATGAGAGTGTAGCCGAGGCTTATGGTTTTTTTTTTTTTTTAAGATTATATGGGGTTTAGGGCATTCATTGGAAAATGCACTGTAAAAAAACCATGCAGTATTTGCTACTGGGATTAATCTTGTCTTTATTGAGATAAATTCTCTTACTTTGTATTATTATTATTATTATTATTATTATAACATTATCGCTAATTCGGATTCATTTTATCCCAATAGAGATAAGATTAATCCCAGTAGCAAATACTGCATCCTTTTACAGTGTACTAGCAACTACAACAGCCTCTAGAATTTTACACTTGTTAAGAGGTTTGACAGCCCCCCTTTGAAAAACTAACTACAGTAACACTATAATAAAGAAAAAAGAAGAAGAAAAAGAATGAAAAAAGAGAGAGGAAGAGAAAAAAAATCTCTTAAGTATATGTCTCTAAGTATATTCCGAATCCATGGCTAGGTATTAATCCGATTCCGGATCAGAATCCACCATTCATGCTGAGGATTTGAATCCGGAGCCGAATCCGAAAAATCGAATCATGTATGGCTAACAGTTCAAAAATCAGAGGTGAAGCAAATGAGACGTTATGTGTAAACCATATTTCTAGGTTTTCATGTGTCCTTGTTATAATATGCCTTAAGCATAGTGTGTAACAGTTGGGAAAAGGTTAAAAATCTGAGCGGATTCGTGAGATTCCATGTTTGGAATCAGAGTCCGAATCCAGCCTGACAAGCGGGAGATTCGAATCTGGATTCGGATTCGTCCATCTCTGAGCCTAAGTTAAATATATATGTAAATATATATATATGTAGAATTTCGTCAGTATTAAACAAGAATTGAAATGACAGGTTAAAAGAATTACAAGAGTAGTTCATCAAAATAGTTTGGGTTGTGTTGGTGTTTGTCTCGTGATATCACCTATCGTCATACCACCTTGTAGCCTGTAAAGTTGAATTTACCTATCCAATTCGTCACTCATTTCTGACATGTTCGGTTGGTAAACTTTTAGATCAGAGATCGCTTCAACTGCTGACATTTTTACTGCCTTAGAACCACGCAGAAATACTTTAGGTAATTGGTATGAGGCAAAACGATGCCTATGATGATTGATGCCTCAGCACTCCTAGAATTGATTAACTTCGCGACACGTTGCTTGAAGGCCCGATGTTGGTATCTGATTCTTAGTTATCTTTCAAGGCGCATGCTTGGATACAGATTACAGACCGTGTTGTGTATAGGCGTAATACAGGCCTTATTTTCCTGAAAAGAATATTGTATTTGTCAAGGACTAAGAAATTGAAGACCATTGAGGTTTTTCGGGTATGTAGGAGTTTTACTGAAAGCTGTGATCTAGGATAGCCTCCAGTTATCTTCTGACGCTCATGCCTGGATATAACCTGCGATAGTCGTTGATAGTATACGCAATATGCACAGCACAGACCGTGTATATTTATATAGGCGAAATATAGTCATTATTTTTACTAATGATACTGAGGGAGGATTGGATTTGTAGGATTCAAAGCGAGAATGTAGTAACTGAAGAGCCCTAATTTTTTTCGGGTACGTAAAAAGTATACGATCAGATATTGCCCCTAGTTACGTACTGAGGCTCCACGCTTAGACTTAATATTGTATTATTAATCGAATGTCTCCCTCGACGCGTAGTACACTTGTAAACGTAGTCAATCAACCACTTAATCAATATAATTACAAGTTGAATTATTCTTTACGTTCATTCAATTATTCATACAAAACGTCCGTCCAACAAGAATTCACTACTGCCTGTTTCTAACATAGTAAGCTATGAAAACAAACTAGGAAATATAATAGATGTGCACGATCAATCCTGTAAATACCGCGTAATGTGGATATGCATACTATGGACCTGAATCTTCTCAACGGTGTTGGATGAGAATCTGTATGACTTATGAGACATATCAGGCATAGTTATGACTTAAGTCGTAAAGATCCTAGATGGTTTTTTTTCTGCGTGAAGAGTTGCCCAAAAACTGTAAAATTACGCATTGCCGTTTGAGGCTGAAACTCTTTTTCCTATTTTGCTCCTCTCTGCCAATTGATTAAAAATATAATATTTGTAGACTTGCCATATTTTGCATTTGTTGGTTTTCCCCTTTAGGGTTTATGCATTTACCTCGCCATCGATTAGCCTAGTGCTGATCTTTTTTTTTTGTTTTGTTTACTATACTATTCCTGGCGATCATTCCGTCAAGCTCATTTTCTGTTATTTCGGCTTAAAAATGCTGAATTGAATTTTGCCGGCTACCTTTCAGTTCAATTTCTGCTTTTAGGGATTGATAAGATGCAGGTGACTATCTTTTGTTTCTGTCGTGCTGTTTCTTTCGTAGACTCTTTTGTTCTTTCCCGTAATTGAATTTGATTGTGTTCTTCGGACGTGACTCAGCCCTACATTGTTTGGACATTCAAAAATTACCGCTATTTTAAGCGCAAACTAATGTTTGTTGAGGCAAAGATGGAGGATCTAGTACACTAGTTGCTGTATTTAGAGATGAATGAATGAATTTGTTACCCAAAAAAAAAGTAAATGGCCTGGCAACAAAAAAGAAACAGAACCACAAAAAAACAAAACAAACTACAGATAAAGCTCATTGTGGGGCAAACCCACCGTAGAGGAATCTAGCCAACTGCGGATATCACCCATATGCTAGCATTTTAATTTGAACTTCACAGCTTTTTAAAGCAGGCATATAAAAATGCTAGTTTTCGTTCAAACATTATGACTATCATCCCTACAGCCTACACCAGTGTTCAGAATCACAAGAAGGACTACTAGACGATTAGATTATTGGAAGATACTGACGAAATTTCCGTTAATCTAAGAAATTACTATTGGAATAAATTCAGTAACTAATCAGCCCTCAACCTAGCCTCATCAAACAAAATCGGTCGCTCCAAAACTGTGAAATCAAATATGTTATAAAATCAAACGTGTCTCTATCCTGCCAACAAATAATAAAACTAATGCATTTCTTACGAATTTTCTCTTCCGTCAATTTCTACTCACGATGGATCCTGTTTCCAACAGAGTCGCAAAATTTATATTAACTTTTGAGTTAAGTGGTGGATTTTTAGTCGCCGCCTGTCCTTACCCTGGCAAGCCAAGCCAAGTTATTACCGTCAACTGCAAGACAAAGAAAAGAGTTGTTAGGGTCAACTGCAAGTTACAAAGCAACATAATAATAATTTCGCTTAATTGCCACAGCAAATTTGTCTACAAATGTGTAGGTTAATAAAGCAAGAAGGTTTCAAGACCAAACAGTAGCCCTGCAACAAAAGGAAAAAAATCGAGAAACAAAAGGCTTGCGATAGCCCTGGGCAGTTAAACAGAATGTTTATATTACATGTTTAACCTATCGTTCGGTCCTAGTACAGGAGGGGTATCCATCCTCGAATTTAGACAACCTTGAACCTGGCCTAAAAAGGTAGGAAGGAAACTTCTCTCCACTCCGAAAAGGTCCTAACTGTCAAGAACGAAGTCGTGAGTGACCCAGGACCTGTTTTGGACTGCGCAGAAATTTCTTTGTAAGGTTTTCAGGCCGTCGAGGTGATAAATTCGAGGTTGGATCCTGTAATTCCTACCCTAAAAGTGATAGTTGTGTTGGAATCTGTCAGCTTGAGCTGAAGGGGGATATTGTCGCGTTACATGTAACTTACCGTTAGGCCTACTTATCCAAGTGTGTTTTTAGGTGATGAAGGACTGATTGGCGACCAAACATATAGATATTTGACAGCGGATGAAATGAAGGGACTTGGAGACGAGTCAATGACTGAAGGTAAGAAGTTATCCTATAAATACCTTAAAGGTTAATCTTCCCTTCCCCTTCGTTTTCGTAAAGCCTGTTGAGAGTTGCGGGAAATCTAATAATATAAAAAAGCAGCAGTGATTTTTAGCTCTGTGGTTATGATTGTAAGACAGACCAGGCTCGTTTGTGTGTACAGTTTATTAAAAAATGTATACATTTGACTGATATTGTAAACATTCATCATTTGATTTCTATACAAACAACATTGTTGGAGTTTGAGTCCGTCAAGCTGGAGACGGTGGAGCTTAGTTGAAAAAATGACAAACACGAACGATATGAACAAATTAACAGTGAATTCAAATTTTTTACACTTTTCTAGTCAGTTCTGCAAAAAATCGTGATGGACGTCATGCGGTCGATATTCTGGATGACAGATGGTGTCCAAAAGAAAAACTGACGTCGTCGCTAACGAGCTGACGACATCAAGAACGCCGAACCTCTGAATTAGCTTGCGGTTCGAGCGCATGACAATCATAACACATTGCGTTAGTAACTAGTGTAATTTACGCGAAGTTAGTTTGCAACCGAATTTGCATTATTGTTTACCGCAATCAACCAGCATTTCTTTTCGTTATAATTTGCATAAGTGGACAGTTAGTATCAACTCTTTTCTTCCCACCAGTTTGAAACTAGCTCTTTAACAGGCAGCAGTGGCCATGGACAGCCGAGTGCGCGACCGGATTTTCAGACAAAGGAAATGCAGAATTAGTATTACTCTCTTTCTCAAGATTACAAAATATTTTCTTCTTTTTAGGATCCCAAAAGAGTGACCTATGACTCCATAAAATATTAATTAATTAATTAATTAATTATTAATTAATTAATTTATTTATGACCCGCCATTTTGAAAAGGCGGAGTATATGAAGAAAATAAACAAAATAAACAAAACACATAAACACACACAAAAAGACACTTAATTTTCAACCTTCCGTCAGGAAGCAGTAGACGACGTCGTGCGCTGGTTGGACCCTGTTCTCCATGATTTTTGAAAGCGATGAGGAAACATCCAAAAGGGTAACACTTGCATCTTGAATTTCTCCGTCAATGTATGGTTATGACATAATTTCGACAAGTGGAGCAAGTGCTTCGCATATTTAAAATAGCATGATCTCATCTTTTTAATCTCCTTCTTTCGCAGAATACGAGTGACGCCTGAACGAAATAGTATAGAAGGAGCAGAGAAGGTGCTGTACAAATTTCCCAAAGCTTTACGATTATAGCGCGGGAGCGCCCCCGGTTGTGGACGATGCGCCCATAGGCGTTACGAATTTATTTATAAACTTCTTGAACAACCGAAGAGCAAAATTTTGACAATGAAGATTTGAACGTTATGCCGAGCCACCGTAGAGAGTCTGTTGATTTGACGATGAACGATCCAAGACATATAGAAGCTTTTTATGCATTCGAACCATTTGACGAAGGGTTGAAATGCAGGTACTCACATTTGACAGGTTAACTTCAAGGTTAATTTTGAGAAGTTCCGACGACAGCTTACAGACATTTTTTGTGAGTGTGGATCGGCTACGGCTTACTAAGAGCAAGTCTAATATGTCCTTCCATCCGTCTGTTGAGCATGATAACCCTCGAAGGAGTTGATATAGTTTGTTCAGACTTGGTTTAGAGATTCTTTAGATCAAGGTAAAGGTCAAGTTCGTAAATAGGCTTCGTAGCCCTATGTTTCGGGGTTTGGGGAGGGGTCAGGTTAAGGGGCGAACACATTTTTATTCTTTAAGCACATACGATGGTCGGTTTAGGGGTAAGGAATCATGCTGAATCAATATGGGAAACAAAACCGGACAATTGCAAAAAATCAAAGTTTCGTCTGCAGTTGACGATAGAGGTTCAATACTGGGGCAAAGAGACATGCTGAATCAGTATCTGAGACGTACTTTCTCGCTCGAAAAACAGTTTGCCCGGAAACCGGTCGAAAAATACCCCTCGTACTTGTTTCTGCCTTTTACATTGTCCTTAGCTCCGCTGCAGAATAACAATGTTCCGGAATCTCTACTCTTAGTCATTGTTTCATTTTGCACATAACAACTTTTTCGTCCGTTCATGCTTCCCAGTAAAACGCCGCAACCTTTGCCAAAATAACTGAGTCAAGAAGTAGGGCAAACATAAAATCAACCTTCGATATTTATGTTCAGTTTGGCGGAGTTGTGTATATTGTGTGTTATCTAAAGCATTTAAATTTTTTGCTTGGCTTTTCCTAATTTTTAACGACGACGCACACAGTTTTCAGATTTTTGCGTCGAACCTTCCTCATAAAGACAGAAGTCGGCACAGAGTAAGTACTAACAAGAAAATTGGTAATTTCACGGAGAATATTTTCTCCGTGAAAATATTCTCACACGATGAAATGGATCTTTGCACCATTTCATCGTGCGAAGATCATTTCTAGTGAAAGCTGTGCTTCAAAGTTTAACCGGGGCTGAGATTCGACTGTCTAATTAGACTTCACTTATTTATTTAAATACCAAACCCGATAAAAAATGAGTTACATCGTTTGTCCGCTATCTGTCGATAATCGGTTTCATCCACTGAACTTATTCTTTCGAATTTTTGGAATCTCTATGTGCTTTTGCCTGTATGCTTGAAATATTCAGCAACTCCAGGTCATTGCCCTTATCATCACTTTCCCACTCCCTTCAGAGGAGTAGCTTCTTCCAATTTTCCGAGTTTATCTTCCGTAACACACGGAAATGCAAGTTGAAATTCAAGTTCTCGGCGTCTGGATGAATCTTGGGTTGTCGTGCAGGCAGCGGACATTGTGAACGTTGTTACTAGAGCCCCGGTTCAAACAATACAAAATTCCTTAGATGATTCTAAATAATTCAGTGTATGACAAAATCAGATGTAAAATAGTTGCCTTTCCGGTTGAACTTTAATATTCATTCCTGATTTTCAGATAAGAAACACAAGCCTTTTGACAGCACTTTCAAAAGAAGAGTCGATCATGGTACTTAGACTTGCACTTTTTTATTTGCAACCAGCACAATAGAAAACAAAAGACTGACACCTAGAACATTTATGGTCGCGAGAGGTTAGACAGAGCATACCTAGTTACCATTACATTAGATAAGCAAAAACATCGACTACGTCTTAATTCGCATACATAAACATACTGACCTACAAAAAGAGGGTTTATCAGAAATAGAAATTCATGTAGTGATAAATTATCGAGTAAAAACTTCTTAGCCATGTTTCTGAAGGACTTTATATTGTTTGCCAACTTTATCGACTCGGGGAGGAAGTTTCGTATCTCGGTGCCACTGCATTTCATAGAACAATAAAAACTATAGTTAAACGAGACATTCAAGCGCATAATTAGTGGCAGACTTTGTGACAAACTCGTGTAATTCCTAGTGACGTTTAACAAAGTCATAAATGATTCTGGTAGAAGCTGAACATCATCCCAGTACATAAGCTCTGCAATACTCAAAGGACGCGTCGTACTTATAATAGAATAGAATAAAATATATTTTACACGAAAGCCCGAAGGCCATGGCAAATACATATAGTGCTAACATTCGTTTGGAACAACAATATGTAATTCATTCTACTTCAGCAGTATTTCTTCATTCTCATTCCCGGGATTCTACACCTCATAAGTGTATCCTATCTCCTCTTTTAGCACTGCACTGATTCATAACAAACTTGCGAAGTTTAGGTAGTGTTCCATTACGATCGTTACTATTCTTGTCATTATTACCGTTCCAGAGCCCGGCGTAATAAGTAAAGATGCTCCTCCCACTTATATTTTACACGAAAGCCCGAAGGCCATGGCAAATACATATAGTGCTAACATTGGTTTGGAACAACAATAGGTAATTCATTCTACTTCAGCAGTATTTCTTCATTCTCATTCCCGGGATTCTACACCTCATAAGTGTATCCTATCTCCTCTTTTAGCACTGCACTGATTAACAAACTTGCGAAGTTTAGGTAGTGTTCCGTTACGATCGTTACTATTCTTGTCATTATTACCGTTCCAGAGCCCGGCGTAATAAGTAAAGATGCTCCTCCCACTTATATTTTACACGAAAGCCCGAAGGCCATGGCAAATACATATAGTGCTAACATTGGTTTGGAACAACAATAGGTAATTCATTCTACTTCAGCAGTATTTCTTCATTCTCATTCCCGGGATTCTACACCTCATAAGTGTATCCTATCTCCTCTTTTAGCACTGCACTGATTAACAAACTTGCGAAGTTTAGGTAGTGTTCCGTTACGATCGTTACTATTCTTGTCATTATTACCGTTCCAGAGCCCGGCGTAATAAGTAAAGATGCTCCTCCCACTTATATTTTACACGAAAGCCCGAAGGCCATGGCAAATACATATAGTGCTAACATTGGTTTGGAACAACAATAGGTAATTCATTCTACTTCAGCAGTATTTCTTCATTCTCATTCCCGGGATTCTACACCTCATAAGTGTATCCTATCTCCTCTTTTAGCACTGCACTGATTAACAAACTTGCGAAGTTTAGGTAGTGTTCCGTTACGATCGTTACTATTCTTGTCATTATTACCGTTCCAGAGCCCGGCGTAATAAGTAAAGATGCTCCTCCCACTTATATTTTACACGAAAGCCCGAAGGCCATGGCAAATACATATAGTGCTAACA
Source organism: Branchinecta lynchi (assembly GCA_023053575.1). Classification (NCBI taxonomy): domain Eukaryota; kingdom Metazoa; phylum Arthropoda; class Branchiopoda; order Anostraca; family Branchinectidae; genus Branchinecta; species Branchinecta lynchi. Next base: position 25,898,760 of record JAKZAP010000001.1, read on the forward strand.
TTGGTTTGGAACAACAATAGGTAATTCATTCTACTTCAGCAGTATTTCTTCATTCTCATTCCCGGGATTCTACACCTCATAAGTGTATCCTATCTCCTCTTTTAGCACTGCACTGATTAACAAACTTGCGAAGTTTAGGTAGTGTTCCGTTACGATCGTTACTATTCTTGTCATTATTACCGTTCCAGAGCCCGGCGTAATAAGTAAAGATGCTCCTCCCACTTATATTTTACACGAAAGCCCGAAGGCCATGGCAAATACATATAGTGCTAACATTGGTTTGGAACAACAATAGGTAATTCATTCTACTTCAGCAGTATTTCTTCATTCTCATTCCCGGGATTCTACACCTCATAAGTGTATCCTATCTCCTCTTTTAGCATTGCACTGATTAATAAACTTGCGAAGTTTAGGTAGTGTTCCGTTACGATCGTTACTATTCTTGTCATTATTACCGTTCCAGAGCCCGGCGTAATAAGTAAAGATGCTCCTCCCACTTATATTTTACACGAAAGCCCGAAGGCCATGGCAAATACATATAGTGCTAACATTGGTTTGGAACAACAATAGGTAATTCATTCTACTTCAGCAGTATTTCTTCATTCTCATTCCCGGGATTCTACACCTCATAAGTGTATCCTATCTCCTCTTTTAGCACTGCACTGATTAACAAACTTGCGAAGTTTAGGTAGTGTTCCGTTACGATCGTTACTATTCTTGTCATTATTACCGTTCCAGAGCCCGGCGTAATAAGTAAAGATGCTCCTCCCACTTATATTTTACACGAAAGCCCGAAGGCCATGGCAAATACATATAGTGCTAACATTGGTTTGGAACAACAATAGGTAATTCATTCTACTTCAGCAGTATTTCTTCATTCTCATTCCCGGGATTCTACACCTCATAAGTGTATCCTATCTCCTCTTTTAGCATTGCACTGATTAATAAACTTGCGAAGTTTAGGTAGTGTTCCGTTACGATCGTTACTATTCTTGTCATTATTACCGTTCCAGAGCCCGGCGTAATAAGTAAAGATGCTCCTCCCACTTATTATTTTCGTTCCACCACTGTTACGACCGTTACAGTTTACTTATGATGGTCGCTAGGTTCAAAGGGGATAATAACTATCGGTTCTGCAGGATCTCTCGTAAGAGTGATGACGTATGTTCGCGTTGTTATTATTTTTGTTTCAGATAGCGTCTACCGCAATACTTCGCTCGCCCCTCCTCTTATATCGTAACTTCTAATAACTTCCCTGGAACGTTACCTTATTCTCTTTTCGTGATGTTCAAGGCTTTCGCTCGTTGTTTCTGACATGCTTAGATGTCCGAAGACCGGTTATGCAAAGTTTGCCAAGTTTGTAATCCAAGGCATGATATGGAAAGAGGCTAAAAACAGCTGAAGTCATGTAACTTCCTGTAAGCATAGCTATCAACTATATCAGAACATGAGAATTCTCTGTTGAGATTTCCGATACTATTTTTCTTAATAAAGAATTTGAAAAAAAAATAAAGTGAATTGAATAACATAGACACTGTATAGTACGAGGTGTAATTTAGGTACGAGGTGTGTTTCAGGTAAAGTATGGATCGGTCAATTAATGTTGAAGAATGCACCTGTATTGAATGTACAGTAGGCTACCACCTTTCCTTTAACTGTCTGGTAGTTAGTTTTTCTGTAGTTTTACTAAACTTTATTCTCAAGGTCAAGAAGATAACATCATGACAACTTCGGCGACTCAGTATGGTGCTGACAACGTTGACATTTCCAGACAGTCTGTCAACATAGGGTACGTAGTTTTGAATTAACAACAAACCTAATCCCTAGCCGAACTTAGATTATGTATTAAACGTGCTTTTGGCATGGTTATTTTACCCCTCCCTCCCCTACCCTCCCCCGGCTGTTTCTTGACTGTCTTCGGGTGTGATTCAAGCTACTATTATTGACTTCCTTGAAAGCGACGACCTTGTTCCAACCTGTATAGAGAGATTGCAGCCTCCCCGACGGAAACGGAGCGAGACATAAACTAACATTGTGAGGTGTGGGATTTTCGACTTAGAAACTGAATTGAAACTGTGTTTGCCCAGTCAGAAATTTCATAACGGGTAACACACGGATGCATACTTTCAACAGACAACACTTGGGATGTAATCTGTTGTGATTTTGAAAACATTATGCAGTAACTGTTACACATAGCAAGGATTACCAGAAAAAGCCGAAAAAGCATCTGCTTACTTTTCCGATACCATGGCGACAAACAAAAGAGTTATCACATGCGTTTTCGGCGGTTTTTTGGGTTTGCCCAACAGTGCTTGTTATGCATTTGATGCATAACATTTTCGAAATCATAACAGGTTATAGATAGTCCTTCAGCCCAAGCTGACTGCGAATCATATTTGACGGTGCAAAACGGATAAGTCAGCTACATTGTGTTAGAGCTATATTTCGGCCCTTCTTGGCAAGGGTCCTCTTTAGGCTCAAGCCGCTCAAGCCATTAACTTGTGGAAAAACAATTAAAGGTTCCTTCTTAAATATCTGGTTTTATTAAGTTCTTCTCTGAAAATTGATTGGAGTTAAAGCTGGTGCTGTGATTGCTGTGAGCCCTAATAAAATGTAGCTGACATCCGTTTTGCACCGTCAAATATCATAACAGGTTACATCACAAGTGTTATCTATCAAAAGTGCGCATCCTTGTGTTATCTGTTATTAAGGTTCTGACAGTGTCGTAGCTATCCTGGGCCTGTAACTCGTTGGAAATATTATTTTGGCTTTCTTGATTGTTTAATCAGAGTTTTGTAGAAAATTGTACTAGGAAATGAGAGCTTGAAGGTTTCAAGCCTTACTACAAAACTGAATCATGCCTCCTGTCGTTTGTTCTTGGCAGGTCGTCTAATAAATGACCAATAGGATGCGAGACTCTTATTTGTTGTGAAAATTTTGAAGCCTTCAAGCTCTCCTTTCCCAGTAAACTTTTCTACAAAACAAATCATTAAAACCCACAAAGAGTCAAAATAACGTTACAAAGAATTTACGGGACCAGATTAGTTACCAACTCCGATAATTATGTTCTAAAGTCCTATTCTTCGCAATGCTGAATTATTTTGTTTATGTCCGTCTTGCCGGATACCAAGAAAGCGTCAAAATAATGTTCCGAGTAATTTATAGTCAGCAAAGCCTATAAATCGGACTCGGAAGTTGAAAAGTTCTATGCTTCACAATCTTCAATTATTTCGTTTATGCCGCATTCGATGATCGTGTTGAAATTCAGTTTCCTTCGGGTGCAATATTTGTATCCCTATACACAGGCTAGAACGACGATTGGTAACATTCAGGGTGGAAAGCACCCTTTGAGATTATACTTGTTTTCCTCAAAACTGTTTTTATGCTTCATCCTTTTGTCCCGTCTGTATTTTTATTTTCTTTTCTTCCAACTGAATTAGTGAGTTTGCTACTATATTTCTATTTTTGTCATCCGACTGGCAATTGCGCTAATTTCAGAGACGTGGGAGGAATTCGCTGATCTCATATTCAGAATCGTCATCGGGCCCACGCGTGCTTTTGCAAACTCATTTGTTCATTGGAACGTAATGGTAGGTGCTTGACTTCTGCAAATCCAACAGTACATCTTGTCAGTGGGTTGTCAAATCTCAAATAGGTGTACGTCGTAAGGCCGGAGGCTTATGAGACGCGCACGCCAGACCGGACTTCTAAAACAAGGGATTCACTCTCTGGAAGGACTGTGTATAATTGGCCTTACGCCAGTTGAGCGCGACAAGCGGGTTAGTCTCTGTTTGTCCCTCTTCGCCCTATTATCCCCACACATCACACATAAATAGTAAAAGAAAAGAGAAGCTTTCACTTTTCTTAAAGACTTGTAATATTCATGCAAGCTACATCCGTCATGGCTTCATCCATTATTAAACCCGGAACTAGAATTTTAAATGGTAAATTCTAACCCTCCTAATGAAACCTCACTGATTTTCTGAATTAACTTGTTTGGCTACATTCTATGCCTATCATGCTGTCAACGCTTGATTGTGAGAAAGTTATTCACCAGAAAACTGTTTATGTAAATTTCCCCCTGTTTTTGTTAGAAGTCATTGGGCTGGGAACAAGGCTTAATACAGCCAAAGCTGTGGGTGTTTTCTTGAAAGTAGAGCCTTTAGTATTCTACTATTTTAGAAACTAGAGCTTAAAAGAGTAAATAGCGAGAGGGTTCCTTTAAAGCCGACAGACTCCAAATTTTTTTAGGTACTGAATTCAGTGGACTACTGACTAGTTGTACGCCTGGAGTCTTGCATTTGGCAACCCCTCAATGTCTGGGTCTGATGTGTATGAGGTCTGAGATTTGCGAGGCTATTGACAAGTTGTACGCCCGGAGCCTTGCAGTTGATAACCCCCCGAGTTCTGTTTCTGATGGGTACTATAAACGTAGATGGGGCTAATCAATGCTATCGGTTGATATACCTTCAAGGTCTGTGTCTGATTGTTTATGAATGTAACATAGGGCTAACCATTGGTACCTGCCATCAGCTAGACCTAACGCGGTTTATTAACGTCTTAGTCCGCGAGACTTTCGGTCTGTCAGCATTACGTAATCTCAAATGAGCAAAATTTAGCAGCGTGTTATCATTAGACTATAGTCGAGCGTCGGCTCCCTTTTCGTCTCGAAGAATGATAGCTCTACGGATAGTCTGAAAACCGAATTTGTTATAGCTAGTGTTAAAGAGCTCAGAATTATTTGGCAGAGATTCGAATCGTGATTCATCCATGCACATGAGCGAAAACCATTCAACGACAAAACCTGTTCCGAGTTTTGTGGGTTTTCATAAAACATGAAGGGTGTTTCTCTTATCTAAAGTCTAAATTCAGTAGAGCGTGTTCTCCCTTGGGTGGTTCATCTCTGTGAAAGTGTAGTTTTGTCCATCTCTTGTATTTGCGCGCTTGTTGCACACCCTTTGATTTTTTTTCTCCGTTATCTATAGTGTCTTCTTATCGTGTTTTAGCCTCAGCGAGTTCAGTTTGGACCAGTCGCTAATTTCCGTTGCAAGCACCTTCCAGTTGCCTATGTGTCGTGCAAGGTTCGATTTTTAGTGAGATTCGTAAGACTTATAGTAGTGGTGAGGCATCTAGTCAACTAAAAAATAGCTAGTGGTTGGTTCTGTAGTGACTTACTGCATGAGTTTGGAATAATCCTAAGGATGAGCGTGGACATGACGAAGTAAGTTCAAATTCCGGTTTTGGAGACCTACTACGTTGGTAGAGTTTTGTGACAGCCCGTACCTATATAATCCTTAAATCTGCTTCTGTAATCGCTCCACCCAATTAACAAGAGCTACGAGCTCATATGGCACTTGTTACGAGTAGGCAGTACAAGAAAGTAGATGAGAACGTGATAAAATACACCCGCCATCCAAAAATGCGGTTTGGAAATAGAAGTAGGATAGTTTGTTTCACTCACTTCTAAGTAGTTCCGGCATCGTATCGATTATCAAATGCACATGACTGTTCAAACTTCCAAGTTTCAGCCTAATAAGTCCACTAGTTTGATCCCTAGACGTGCTACAATATTTCCGGTACTCCTTCCATCTCCCCCTACCGTGGCCGAATCTGGTTCGGACTAAAAAATGGATCATCTAAAGTATCTTCTTTTATACCACCGCTAAAGTTTCGGTCGAGTCTGAGCATTTTTGGAAAATTCTGGTACCCCCTCGTCATACGTTAACTGAAAAGGCAGCTTGTCTTTACACTTGAAATTTAAATACATTTATTCCATGGCTGACGAGGACCCTTGCCAAGAAGGGCCGAAATATCGCTGATGAAAAATCATAGCTGACGTATCCGTTGCAAACATTGTTTGAATAAATTGTTTGGCTATTTTGCCTCTGCCCAACTCTCTTCTCTCAAACTTCATCAAGTTTGACAATTCTGGTTTCTGGCTTCTGACCTCCACTCTAAGCGTTTCTCAAGATTTCCGGTTCCCTCCTCCAACTCCCCCCAGTGTCATCGGATCCGGTCCGGATTTATAGTGGGACGTCTGAGACACGAGGTCATCCTAAATATAAAATTTCATCAAGATCCGATGACTCGTTCGCAAGATAAAAATACCACACATTTTGGCTTCCCCCTCCCTCCACTCCCCCTCCCAGATGGTCGGATCGGGGAAATGACTATTTCCCATTTAATCTGGTCGGGTCCCTGACGTGCCTGCCAATTTTCAGCGTCCCAGCACATCAGGAAGCACCAAACTCGTGGGATCACTAAAAGTTCGGACTTCTCCCCCCCCCCCCCCCCCCCCCCCCCCCAACTCCCCCAAAGTGAGCGGATCCGTTCCGGTTATATCCATCACGTATCTAGGACTTCTGCTTGTTCTTTCCACCAAGTTTCATCCGGAATCCTTCACTCTAAGTGTTTTCCAAGATTTCCGGTTTCCCCCTCCAACTCCCCCCAGTGTCAACGGATCCGGTCTGGATTTAAAATGGAGGGTCTGAGACACGAAGTCCTTCCATATATCAAGTTTCATTAAGATCCGATCACCCGTTCGTAAGCTAAAAATATTTCATTTTTCCTATTTTTTCCGGATTCCCCCTCCCTCCACTCCCCTCCAGATGGTCGGATCGAGGAAGCGACAATTTCTAATTTAAGCTGGTCCAGTTCCTGATATGCCTGCCAAGTTTCATCGTCCTAGCTTATCTGGAAGTGCCCGAACTAGCAAAACCGGGACCGACAGACCGACAGACCGACAGACCGACTGACGGACAGAAATTACAATCGCTATATGGCACTTGAGTAAGCTCAAGTGCCATAAAAACCCAGAGACCCAAATTTCATACGGTGCATTCTCACCCCTAATGACATCTCCTCACTTGTCTTGGTACCGTCGATGCGTATAACCCTGTCTATGTTTGTTTGCAAGATGTTCATTCATCAGAAAAAACAGTCGTATCTTTTTTTTCCAGCTTTTTGCTAGAAGTCAACCGGCCCAGATAAATACTTAAAACAGACAAGGTCGAGGGATACAAAGCCTAGTTTTTAAGTGTTCAATTATTTTTAATAATTACATAAATAGTAAACAGTTTGAAGGTCCAATAAAGGACGAAGTGGATTTTATTGTATCATTCTGTTTGTGGGCTGTGGTACACATTACAACAATTGGAAAAGCCGTAATATTAATTCATCACGCCTTTTAATAATACGCTATGAAACCTCCTCGCGTCGTGTTATGGGATGCACCGAAACATAAATAGGTGTAAAGCAAATTTGAGACGAAAAATGTTGCTCTGTGAAGCTAAGATACTAGGGAATTATAATTAGTATGGAAACGCCACTGTGGTCGCTAAAAACTTTAAGCCGTTTAGTTTCTGCTGAGAGTGATTTCCCCTTGGCTAGTTTTTCGTCCAGATTTTAGCTAAGCAAAAATTCGCAGGCAGATCCCCCTCCTCCCGCTGTAAGAAGGCTTAAGCCAGTTAGGCAAATAAAAGTAAAATCTTCTGATCCTTTGTCTGCCCAGTAATGCATTTGAAAGCGCCCGTCAGTCCCCTGATCAATCGGCTATTGTTGCGCTGCTCTGGAATGCTACCTTCATACCCTATAATAATATTAACACGAGTGAGATATGCATGCATTCTGCTAATAGACCACCCTTGCTTTGCGGTCTATCTTTCAATACTATGTATACTAATGAGTGTCTTTTCTCTTCGCTGCTTCAGGAAGAAGCTTCATTGGAGACAGTAAGTTTGACCCGCCGTTAGGCTATACTTCTTCTAGTATGTTTTCTTAGGATGTGTTTTCCAACAATGAGCTTTGTAGTTCTTGCAGGATAGCCAAGTACGAACAGAGGCGCGTTTTGTCGCCACACCTGAGATTGGAACTCTTTTTCATGTGGTGACGATTATGCATAATACGTCATGCCGAGTGGATGTTCATTTGAGCTTGACTTGACTCGACTGCCTGCCTAGGTGTATTTTTATCCATAGAAACTCGCGACGAATTTGAGACAGTTTAGGGCAAAGACATAACATAACAGTAGGAAAGACAGGAAACTCCGCTGGAATCGCTTCGTGGAAAGGAGCTGCTGCTCTCTAACGTTTGGTGTTTCTCCAACTATAAACGATAAAGTGAGAGTATACGAACAAAAATGTACATGAACAAAGAGAATCTGCAAACAACAGTACGGCATTCATAATATCCAATGATGAATTGCCATGACCAGACGTGCTAAAGAAACAATAACAGTCACAAATTTAAGCTATCTGAAGTGGGAATAAGCGATTGTCCCGTGAAAAACTCAGCCAGCAGTCAGCAATAAAGTCAGAAGCCAGAAACCAGAATTGTCAAACTTGATGAAGTTTGAGAGAAGAGAGTTGGGCAGAGGCAAAATAGCCAAACAATTTATTCAAACAATGTTTGCAACGGATACGTCAGCTATGATTTTTCATCAGCGATATTTCGGCCCTTCTTGGCAAGGGTCCTCGTCAGGCTGTCAATCAGGCTGATTACAGGTTTGTTTCCTTCCCCGAAGTTGAACCAGAAGATTGACAGCCTGACGAGGACCCTTGCCAAGAAGGGCCGAAATATCGCTGATGAAAAATCATAGCTGACGTATCCGTTGCAAACATTGTTTGAATAAATGTTTCAAAGTCAGCTTGGGCTCAAAGAATATTTAGCCAAACAAGCCTGGCTAAACGTACACCAAGGAGTAAACGTGTAATTCTAAATCAAGTACTCTGGAAGGAATTTGACGAAGGGTGTATGCGTGACTTGTGTACCGGTCGAAATGTAACAGAGCGATCGTTTTAACGATAGACCACCCGCTAGTCGGCGCTAGTTATCGCGGCTTATTAGGGTTTCGTTCTTTCCACTGTTAATGTCTTTGGTTTAGGGATTCGCGGTATGGGTACTGTGAGAGGATTCGAAATATTTAACACTATTTGTAACGTTATGGAATATTTAACAAAAAGTCGGAGGCTTGTTCATCAGTGAGGTTGATGTTGAGAATTGAACGCTCCGAACGTCGGTGTTTTTCAAGGATGAAGGAGATACTTACAGCAGAACAGAGCTCTTGTCTCTCAACTCTTACGGAAGAAGGTTAGAACGACCCCTGTTCTAACTTAGAACAGAGGTCGCGCTCCTTGTCTTTGTCGGCCTGAGATACAATTGTAGAATATTTCGCTCATTTATACCTAATCATCGGGATTTTGAAAAAAAAATGTGTTCTTTTTAGCGTATTTTGAACATTTAGCCTAGACGATGGGCTCTTTAATTTAAAACATTTCATAACAGTACAAACCGATCACTGGAGCCGGCAGGGATAGAAGCTCGTTAGCTCGGCCCCATAATATATTTAATTAGTAACTTTTAATTCAGCTTTCAACATAAACTAACATACAAACTAACATAACAAACAAACAAAAACAACACTATGGTACAACATCGATGTATCTCCAGCAAATGCCTCAATAAACTGGTAGATTGTGGAAAATGGGGTTTGCTGCCACGATGATAAGACAATTCTCCGACCGCTATAACCTTACAACCAAGGATGACCGGGCTTTACGAGCAAGTTCAGCAAAACTGCAGCAATGGTTCTGGACAAATGCCTGACTTATGCTTTCTCGAGCCGGCAGACGAATCAGACGCCTAAATAGTCTCCTGTAACAAGCCTCCAGATTACAGTACGACCTGTAGATTTCATTCCCCTAAAGGTGCTTTCACATTGCCTTTCACACTGGCTTAAGTGGTTACGTGGCCCCTTCATACTGGTCTACTTAAGGTGCTTAAGGCCGAATTCTTTTCGTAACTCAAGAACGTACCGACGTAACTTAGGCTACGTAAGACAAATTTGTAAGTAGACTTCAACTCTACTTAAGGACTTGCGCTACGTATGACAGTCCCAAACTTCAGAAACATGGACTTTCTAGATGAGAAACTCACTGACTTTGTGCGAGAAAAGGGCGTACTTGTAAATCCCCAAACATGCAGATTACAAGAATAAAAATATGCATATAAATGCCTGGAGTATTTCACCAGGCATTAGCCTACCACAGGAGTGTAAAGAAAACTGGCTTTTATTTACAGTATTTTGTATTAAAACAATCATCAAGTCATTCTAACCACACCCGTCTCAAAAAGATCCCTGCAATTCCTTTTTTGTGCCAAGACACAGACCATGGTGGACTAAGAAAGTAATCAGCAAGTTTGGCACGCAGGTCCCTGGTTTCACTTGCGGAAAAAATGCTACACCAGTATCCCTAGCATTGCTTGCCAGTCTTTCAGGTCACAGCACGTTTGCTGACCAGAAAATTGTGCGATCCTCGAAGCATTTAAAAAAAATATGCACTTCTGGATCAGGTGGAGCTTAGTTTGAATATGAAAGGGTTACGTAAGGTGTGAAAGGTCCACGTAACGTAAGATACTTAACGTAAGCTTAGCTAACTTAACGTAAGACCTTACGGATCCAATATGAAAGCACCTTAAGGGCGAAAAGCGAGAAAAAACAACAATAGTTTTTAGCTATTGCTATGAAGATACGCTTGCCGCAGGAGACCAAAGAATCTCATCGAACCTTGTACTGGCAAATGCAAGTACACATGTCGTAAAGACGGATCAGATACTTCATACGAAATACTTACCTAAAAGCTAGAAAAAACGAAAAATTTATGTGATTGCAGATCCCGACAAGGAAAACTGTGTAAAAACCCAGTCCGTGGCCTTGTCTTCTTCAAAAGCCTTGCGTTTTCTTTGTGGGTGTAGGAGGGTAGATGCAGTTGTCGAGCAGCTTTTCCTGGAAAAGCTGGTTAAGAGAGCCATAGTGGTTTTATACTCGCCTTTCAGATGGACATTGAAATGTGCGCATCTACCGTGTTGGTGGTGTTGTCCACATCCGACTGTTTGTTTGCCAAATGCTTTTGATAGACTTCCAAGGCTTTAGCCAAGGCGCCTGCCATCTTAATAGCCCTCCGTGTCCTCCTGGAGTTTGCATTAATTGACGGTAGATTGTACTGGGCAAATAGTTTATGATATTCTATTGGCGAAATCCAAGCGTTTGTAAAACGACACAATTGTCGACCGAAACAGAGAAGAATGGGACCTTAAACATGTACTTTCGCTTTCTCGTACACTCACTTTGAATCGATGTGATTGATTTCGTTTTACAGGTTTTTGGTCAGTTTCATGGTCGATGCCCGTGGAGGTGCTATGAGGGGATGCCGCCACTCTGGCGTTCGTGTCATAGTGCCGCCGCGTAAGGCTGCTGCCCCAACCCGGATCACCTGTCGCTATGTCAAAAAGGATAAAGTGACGCACCCCCCGCCTCTGATGGAGGGAGAAGCTCTTGCCAGTCGTGTTCTGGAGCTTGGACCGACAGGAACTAAGTTCTTAGGGTAAGGAGTATTCGTGTAGACATGTTGAAAGAATCAGTCTACTACAAACCGCTGATTTGGTATGCCTTGTTTCTAACTCTGGATAGCAATGCCAAGTGTTGGGTACACTAAACCAGTAAAATATTTGTGTAAAACATGACTCAGAACGTTAAAGTCAGCTTGGTTATTTTCAGCAATATTTCAGACCTTCTTGATAAGGGTCCTCTTCAGACTGTAGCTGGAAAGAAACGAACCTGAAGCCTAAATATCGAAAAATATCCAATATAACTTCTTCCTCATTAAGTCATTTTATGTGTGATTCGTCGCCAAAGATTTGAAAATCACTGATTTAGAAATCAACCGATCAGAATTCCTATATGTCTAGTGGAGTCGTCAGGGTTAGGTACCCAGCATTTTGATAGATAGAAAGTTTAAAAATCGACCTTCGTAGTTACACAACCAAATTTGCAATTACTGTAAACAAAAATACAACAAAATGTCAATACACTTGAAAATCTGTCAAGCTTCGTTAAAAATTTTCACGAACTCTGGCATACAACTTTCTGCATATCTTGCGTGCTTTTTAGGTACAGGACAGAGTTTGGGTACCCTAGAACTTGTCATTCCTTCTTGTCGATTTCTAACGTTTTGGTAAGGGGGAGGGAGGATTTGGGAGTGGAGAGGGAGAGATGGCACGGCTGAATCTAAGTCGGTGCTTACCTTTTTTCTGCGCTCCTGAAGTATTTTTCAGGTTAAGGTGTAGAATATCAAAATTCAGGGGCTTGTTGTAGACTGGAAAGAATAATCCGTAATTTCCAATTTAGAGGTCCTTCCACTACGACTCCTCGATAGTGTTTTTCTTCCTCTTCATTTAGGATTACGTCAGTCAAATGCCTGACAGGGTGTGAAAGAGCACAGTTTTTGGTCAGATAGAATAAAATAAACTGTTTCGTTTTGTTTTGCTGAGTTTTCAGTAAGATAAAATCAGTTTTTAATCTGTACCAGTGGGGAAAATAGGGTGAGGCGTTGGGGGCAACTTCTTATCGGCAAATCCGCATTGTTTGACCGTAAATTTTCAAGTTCTGTCGGTAAAATTTGGGGTAAATTTTTGCTTAGTTTTCAGTAAGGTCAAACCACTTTTTAATCTGTACCTGTTCCAAAACTAAGGGGGGGGGGGGGCAAATTCCCCCGTCACGGAAATACTTGTCGGTAAATCCGTACTGTTTGAAGGTAAATTGTCTAGTTCTGTCGGTAAAATTTGGGCTTGGCTAACCACGAAAATGCTGCTCTGCTCTGTTAGAATTTCAGCGTTCAGGAAACCATGTACTTTTGATGAAGAGCGTGTTCCACTGTACTTACCGTAGCTACTACGCATTACGTCACAAATTCTGGTTTCGAGGCGTCAAGGGTAGAACAAATTTTTCTATTTTCAGCAAGATATCGTGCCACGGGCTAATCTGGCTGATCACGTCACAGAGATTCGTGGTTACCACGTTTACTACGCTCCCGAGCGTGGTAAGCAAACAGTTACTATTAGTTACTACCTTGGGGAAGGTTGGAACTGTCAACGTAGTAACTGGAACGGAAGGTTGGAACGGAAATAATAACTAATAGTTACAATTGTTAGAAGGGTGGAACACGCTCAAGTTGCGAACCTCACGTGGGAGAAAATAAACAAAGGTGAACAAACCGCCAAGCGAGTTGGAACTTTCGGCGGAGAGTCTGCGCCTGTGGTCTCAGCTCCCGAGCTAATTGCTTTCCAGTAGGCTACGTGGGCGATATTTTTTGGAAAATTAAATTCCAGACAGTACGCTTCATAGCCCCCGTTGTAATGAAATAGAAGAGGGACAATTTCTTATACCAATTTGGCAAGTAATTTCGGATCCCGTGGGTCATTTCCTAATGCGTATAGTTAATTAAGTTTCCTGGTGGGCCAATCTTGCGACTAGAAATAAAAGAAAAATAATCAGTTTTAGGTCTTCTAATTTGTTCTCAGAAACGGAACCAGTGGAATATTTTATGTTGGTCTTATCGCAAGAAGGTTTCTGCGAAATTTCGGGACCATTTCATGCTGAGGATTCGAATCCAAACTCGAAAAAAAAAAAAAAAAAAAAATCATGTATATCTGTTACAGTTTAAAAAACAGAGGTGACAAAAAAGCACTGATGCCTAAGGCAAATAAACCATATTTCTAAGTTTCGTGTGTGCTTGTTATAGTGTAGGTTTCCTCTTGGGAACCAGGGATGAATTTGGGGCTCTTTAACCACAGTATCCTACTTAAAGCACAGTTTGCAAAGATTGGGACAAGATTAGAATTTGCAGCCGATTCCTAAGATCAAGGTTTTGGGTTCGAATCAGGCCCGACAAGCAGAAGATTTGAATCCGGCCAAAAGGAAGAATCCTGGATTCGAATCCGAAATTTTTATTTTAATCATTATATACCACAGCACATGCGCTATCGGCTCTCTCGGTATTTCGTTGGAACAACGATTTTAGAGCTGATGCGTAATCTTGTTTATCTTACCGGGAATTGTGTATGTCTTTGTGATGATAAGCGTAATTTGGTTTTCCTACGGCTAGTGCCGATTATTGGATGGGTTCCAGTCAAGACAAGGGGGAAAGTTGGATGAAATAGCGTCACAAGTAGGGTCTCTAGTGGCAAGTAATACTTGCGTTTTTGCAGATACCATGGTATCTGATACCACGGTCTAAAGTCGGTTTTGCAGTTACCGTGGTATCTGATACCGGCCGGACCGTGGTATCTATTCATTTCACTTTCATTATCACTAACACAAGAGTCTAGTGTTTTTGTCAAATTGATGGCAAAGAATTTACGTCACTCTAAATGTAGTGGCTATCGGTATATCTTTTGTGGATTTCCAAAAGCACACGTCGTTTTTGCAGAGCGAGCGTAGTACCAGATACCACGGTGACTGCAAAAATGACTGATTGCAGACCCGGTTACCGTGGTAACAGATACCATGGTATCTACAAAAACGCAACTAATGTTAGCGGTAAAATGTGCTCATCCAGGTTCACAAGTCGGAGCCTTGCTGGGAAGGCAGCTTATTTTTTACATTTAATATTTGAATACATTGACACATGTGACACATCTAAGGGATTTGTATTTTTTTCTTCACCCAATGCCCTAGTAATGACGTTCAGAATGTGCACTGCTTGCATGGCAACCCAAAATTCAGACCCGGAGATTTCGAAATTTCAAAACCAGCCTGCATTTGCAGGATTAAATACGCTATGCGCGGAAAGGGCAAAGGTATCGGCAAATTTTGGTTAATTTTTCGGCAACGGCTTGCAATGCGTAGTTGGTAAATATTTCAAGCATAGAGGGATCGAATCCCGGAATCAACTCCGAAATTGAATCCGGATTCGAATCCTCACCACGAAATGGTGGATTCGGATACGTACCCCTGTATTCGCATTCGAATACTTTCATAATCGGATTCCCCCATCTCTGTACATGTCCCGAAATTTTGCAGAAACCTTCTTGCGACAAGATCAACAAAAAGTCTTACAATGGTTCCGTTTCTGAAAACAAATTAGAAGTCCTAAATTGATTATTTTTCCTTTATTTCTGTCGCAAGAATAGCCTACCAGGAAACTTAATTAACTACTCGTTAAGAAAATGACCCACGGGAACCGAAATTACTTACCAGAAATTGCTACCAAAAATTATCCCTCTTCTATTTCATTACAACGCTTACTGCCTGGAATTTTATTTTCCCAAACTTGTCGCTAACGTAGCCTACTTTAAAGCGATTTGCTCGGAGCTGGTCTAAGATCTCCGTTGCGGAGATCTAACCCTCTTGGCGGGTCTATTCACCTTTGTTTATTTTCTGCCAGGTGAGATTCGCAACTTAAAGCGTGTTCCACCCTTCTAAAAATAGTAAATAGTAGTTCATGTTTTCGTTCCAACCTTGTGAAAAGTTACTACGCTGACCGTTTCAACTTTCCCGAAATAGTAAGTATTTGCTTACCACGCTCGGGAGCGTAGTAGGCGTGGTA
Source organism: Branchinecta lynchi (assembly GCA_023053575.1). Classification (NCBI taxonomy): domain Eukaryota; kingdom Metazoa; phylum Arthropoda; class Branchiopoda; order Anostraca; family Branchinectidae; genus Branchinecta; species Branchinecta lynchi. Next base: position 25,914,143 of record JAKZAP010000001.1, read on the forward strand.
ACTACGAATCTTTGTGACTTGATTGGCCAGAATAGCCCGTGGCACGATATTTTGCTGAAAATAAAAAAATATGTTCCAGCCCCCCAGAAGCCAGAATTCGTGACCTCATTTGTAGTAATCACTTTAAGTAGGGTGGAACACGCTCTTCATCAAAACTACTTCGAACAGAGCAGTGGCTTAACTATATAGCCCATTTTTGCGGTTGGCCAAGTCCAAATTTTACCGACAGATCTTGACAATTTACGGTCAAACCGTGCGGATTTACCGACAAGAATCTTCGTTTGGGGGGGGGTGCCCTCAACGCCTCCCCCTAGCTTTGCCACTGGTGCAGATTAAAAACTGATCTGATCTTATTGAAAACTCAGCAAAACAAAACGAAGCAGTTTATTCTATCTGACTAGAAACTGCTCTTTGACACCCTGTCAGGCACTTGACTAAAGTAATTCTAAATGAAGAGGAAGATAATCGCTCCCAAGGATTCGTATAGTGGAAGGACCTCTGGATAGGAAATTAAGGATTATTCTTTCCAGTCTACGACAAACCCCTGAATTTAGATACTTTATACCTTAACCTCAAAACACTGCGCAGAATAGAGCTAAGCACCGACTTGAGTTCAGCCATGGGATCTCACCCTATCCACTCCGAAATCCTCCCTCCCCCATACCAAAACGGTGTCTTCGGGAACTAGCCTCAGAATCTAAACGAAACAGAGGCGAAAGGTGGGGATTTGAGAAACTTATAAGGGAGCGAGGGATAATTTAAAGTTTAACTGAATAGCCAATTTATTTTCCTATCTTTTAACTGATTACACTGCATTACTAGGGATTTTTCTTATTTTCCCCTATTTACTCCAGTGTGAGGTTTAGAATATCTGCGGCCGTTTTCACAGCACAAAATTCAACTATGACGCGAAAATTTTACTCAATACAAACGCAGCTTTTCAGTGGCCAGAGATCAGCTTGCGGAAGGTAACTCACTGCGTTACACTTAACTATCGTAAATCGTTTTCGTCAAGCACACCACACAGGTACAAGCGTATAAAGGTGCCACAAATTCGACAGGGAAATTCCACTATATGAAATTCGATTATTCGTGAATAGCGTTGAATAGCCTCTATAAGTGAATAAGTGATAGGAAACTAGATTGTCCTGTCTCAACCCTTTTCAGTTAAACTTTAAAAGGTAGAAAAGCAAGAAGGGTCCTTGATTTGCATGATTTAATGAGAAAACCTCGCCTGAAAGAGCTGTCCAGGTTCCTGCAGTTAACAGGAAGATTAGACAACTTTTAATTGGTAAGAACGCGATAAACAAAAGGTGGTAAAATGAGTGATCTTTTCGTCAATTCTGTTTTAGAGTGACGTTTACTACATTTGTAAATTGGGGGATTAAGACAATGGTCAATTTTTAACCCGAGTTTCAGCGAGAATGTATGGCCTACCCCACCGAGTAATACACAGTAGTGTTCGATTTTATTGGTGGTACTGATTATTTCATTTTCTCTAGGCCTGTCATCATAGAAGTCCCTCACTTCGCGGCCCTTAGAGGAAGAGAGCGAGAAATAGTGATTTTAAGATCTGATAATGGAGAAACTTGGCGTGAGCACACGCTGGAAGCCACAGAAGAGGCAGTCCAAGAAGTTCTCAACGAAAGCTTCGATGGCGATGGTAAGCTCTTCTTCCCAAACTAAAAGGTTAAAGGAGTTGGGATCGGAAGCATATATATATATAACAAGAGCTACGAGCTCATATGGCACTTGTTACGAGTAGGCACGGCTCGGTTATGTCAATGATATATCTAGTGTTTGCTAGGTGTCTTCCCACCAAGTTTCATCTCGATCCCTCCACTCATAGCGTTTTCCAATATTTCCGGTTCTCCCCTCCAGCTCCCCCCAAAAGTCACCAGATTCGGTCCGGATTTTAAGTGGGTCGTCTGAGGCATGAGGTCTTTCCAAATATCAAGTTTCATCGAGATCCGGTCCCCCGTTCAAAAGTTATAAATACCTCAAGATTCCGGATTCCCCCTCCCTCCACTCCCCCAACAGTGCCCGAATCGGCTCGGTCATGTCAATAATGTATCTAGTGTTTGCTAGGTGTCTTCCACCAAGTTTCATCTCGATCCCTCCACTCATAGCGTTTCCCAAGATTTCCGGTTAACCCCTCCAGCTCCCCCAAAAGTCACCGGATCCGGTCCGGATTTTAAGTGGGTCGTCTGAGGCATGAGGCCTTTCCAAATATCAAGTTCCATCGAGATCCGATCACCCGTTCAAAAGTTATAAATACCTCAAGATTCCGGATTCCCCCTCCCTCCACTCCCCCACAGTGCCCGAATTGGCTCGGTTATGTCAATGATGTATCTAGTGTTTGCTAGGTGTCTTCACACCAAGTTTCATCTCGAGCCCTCCACTCATAGCGTTTCCCAAGATTTCCGGTTGCCCCCTCCAGCTCCCCCCAAAAGTCACCGGATCCGGTCCGTATTTTAAGTGGGTCGCTGAGGCATGAGGCCGTTCCAAATATCAAGTTTCATCGAGATCCGGTCACCCGTTCAAAAGTTATAAATACCTCAAGATTCCGGATTCCCCCTCCCTCCACTCCCCCGACAGTGCCCGAATCGGCTCGGTCATGTCAATGATGTATCTAGTGTTTGCTAGGTGTCTTCCCACCAAGTTTCATCTCGACCACTCCACTCATAGCGTTTCCCAAGATTTCCGGTTGCCTCCTCCAGCTCCCCCCAAAAGTCACCGGATCCGGTCCGGATTTTAAGTGGGTCGTCTGAGGCATGAGATTTTTCCAAATATCAAGTTCCATCGAGATCCGATCACCCGTTCAAAAGTTATAAATACCTCAAGATTCCGGATCCCCCTTCCTCCACTCCCCCCACAGTGCCCGAATCGGCTCGGTTATGTCAATGATGTATCTAGTATTTGCTAGGTGTCTTCCCACCAAGTTTCATCTCGATCCCTCCACTCATAGCGTTTCCCAAGATTTCCGGTTGCCCCCTGCAGCTCCCCTCAAAAGTCACCGGATCCGGTCCAGATTTTAATCAATCAATCAATCAATCTGTTTATTACCCGTCAAAAACAATGGAGGGTGTGTGGCCCTAGTGACGGAGTACAACAAAAAAAAAAAAAGGAGAAGAAAAAAAACAACAACAGACAATGCACGTAGGAAAACTTTACACTAAACACAGCACAAACATAACTACAGCTTACACGAAAAGCGAAGACCACAGGTGGTTCAGTTTACTAGCGGAAGATTTGAAATCTTCCACTCTCTTATCAATAATTTTAGCAGGCAGAACCAGATGGAATTTCTGCGCCAAAAAAGAATTTAAGTGGGTCGTCTGAGGTATGAGGTCTTTCCAAATATCAAGTTCCATCGAGATCCGATCACCCGTTCAAAAGTTAAAAATACCTCAAGATTCCGGATTCCCCCTCCCTCCACTCCCCCCACAGTACCCGAATCGGCTCGGTTATGTCAATGATGTATCTAGTGTTTGCTAGGTGTCTTCCCACCAAGTTTCATCTCGATCCCTCCACTCATAGCGTTTCCCAAGATTTCCGGTTGCCCCCTCCAGCTCCCCCCAAAAGTCACCGGATCCGGTCCGGGTTTTAAGTGGGTCGTCTGAGGCATGAGGTCGTTCCAAATATCAAGTTTCATCGAGATCCGATCACCCGTTCAAAAGTTAAAAATACCTCAAGATTCCGGATTCCCCCTCCCTCCACTCCCACCACAGTGCCCAAATCAGCTCGGTTATGTCAATGATGTATCTAGTGTTTGCTAGGTGTCTTCCCACCAAGTTTCATCTCGATCCCTCCACTCATAGCGTTTCTTAAGATTTCCGGTTGCCCCCCTCCAGCTCCCCCCAAAAGTCACCGGATCCGGTCCGGATTTTAAGTGGGTCGTCTGAGGCATGAGGTCGTTCCAAATATCAAGTTTCATCGAGATCCGATCACCCGCTCAAAAGTTAAAAATACCTCAAGATTCCGGATTCCCCCTCCCTCCACTCCCCCCACGGTGCTCGGATCGGGGAAGTGACTATTTCCAACTTAATCATTTGGGGTCCCTGATATGCCTGCCAAGTTTTATCGTCCTAGCTTATGTGGAAGTGCCCGAACTAGCAAAACCTGGACAGACCGACAGACCGACGGACGGACAGAAATTGCAATCGCTATATGGCACTTGGCCGAAGGGCAAGTGCCATAAAAAAGGGGAAAAAGCGGGGTGCATAAAGAAAAATAAAAGAAAAGAAGAAACTACAGAAATCTAAAATCTATACCACGAATCGAGTTAGTATATGGTTTGCGCAAGCATTTAAAGCTCTTGCTCGAGCATTTGTTTCAGTTTCATGTATTTTTCCGTGGGGTTTATTATTTTGTATTTTGCTGATAACTCCGTGTTCGAACTTTGGAGAGGGACATTTGCAGTGTTCGGGCACCTCGCCCAAGTTTGCCACTTCAAACCGCGACTTTTTTTTTTCGAAACAAGCTTTATTCAAAACACACTGTACATATGTAGCAAATTCTATAAATATTTACGAAATACACAACACTCTGGAAAATATAAAAATATAATACATCTCCTATATATATCAACATACAAAACTTACACGCTAATTTTATTCCCTCCATCCGCGACTTGCTACGAGCGTGGCGTCATCTAGGGGTGCAGTTGGCAAGCACCTTTATCGGCAATCTTGAAATTGATCCTGTACCAGTTGTTGCCATAAATACATTCGAAACAGTCAAGATTCAGACACAAGATTCAGTTCAGAATCACACACAAGCTATGATATGATATAAACAGTTCGGAAATAACACTCTGGACCTGGCATTAACGACAAAGGAAGGAACTAAGCCATGCTCTTACAGAACATGCGAAATAGTCACAGGGAGTAGTTTGTCTAGGATATATATATATCCTAGTCAAGCCTTTACATTTAACTCGCGTGTCTAGGGAAATTCCTTAAGCGCTCGCGATTCAAACTACAGTTTTTAATAAGAATTCACAGCTTTATCTTTTTGTTGTTGTTGTACATATTGTGATTTATTTATTTATTTCCCTCAGGACTGAGGAGGACAAAATAATGTATAAAACAGAACTATGCCTAAACCATCTGGTCCATTCAATGACACATAGATATTATAAAAAATGCACACGATTGGACAACTAAGTTACACTATTTACGCACTATATTATTCACTTGTTGAAAAATGGGTACAGGTTGTGGGCTTGGAGGGCTACCGAAGCTTTTTTATAAAAATTGGTCATCTTTTTCTTCAAAATTAAAACCCTGTCTTTTACTTTAAAATTGGAAACCAACTGCGAATTACTGACAGAAATGGGGAACCCAAGGAGAAATTTGGAAAATTTGAAATATGGAATTTTAATAGCAGATATGTCGCAAATTCGATTTTTTTTTTAAGATTGTTGCAGTAAAAAGAACATGAGGTAAAGCAACGGCGGTGAACAATGACCAGAGGATGTCTTTCCTGTATCGCCCACGAAAACGAATTAAGAGGCCAAATGCCTTGCGAATTCTTTCTTGTATATGATTGCCGCTCTCTATTTCTTGTTTAGCGTATATTTACTTATTTTCTGTATATACTGTGGAAATGCCTTATTATTAGGTTGCATGCAATAGATCAGTTCAATTCGTATCTGTATTAAAATCTTTAGGCCCTGTACAGGATAAACAAACTAAGCATATAGAAAAGTAAGACTAAATAACAAACTGTCTTTCATTTACTCTGGTTTTTCAAATGGCGGGTTATAAATAAAAAATACTTACTTTCTTGCTTACTAAGTACTCCTCAACTCGAGTGCTTTTTGAAAAAAATTAGCCAAGGAAACAATGACTCTTGTGTCGTATAACGTATGGTACCAAGAAGCTGCCCACCATTCCCTCAAACTAAGAATCCTCAAATGCGGAAGCTACTTGCACCTGAAAAGAAAATGATATAGACCATCCCCATCAACATGGTAAAGAGGACAAATACATACTCCATCTGTGTCTTCCTAGAATTGGCTCAGACACGTGGAAGTGTAGCATAGAAACGAAGGAAGCTACTGGTTCACGATCTGATGTAGAGCGTGTTCCACCCTACGTACCGTGGTGGATCCATGACGTCACGGATCCACGCTTCTTGGTGTCAAGGCTGGAACGAATTTTCCTATTTTCTGCAAAATATCGTGCCGCGGGCTGATCGGACCAGTCACGTAAAAGAGATTGTAGTTACCATGCTAAGCAAATAGTTACTATTTCGAGAAAGTTGCAATGGTCAGCTTTTCATTAGGTTGGAACGAAAATAGTAACCAATAGTTATTTTGTTAGAAGGGCGGAACGCACTCCTAAGGATAGACAATCACCGTCGGACACAAATGACAGGGATGAATTATCGAGTGCATTTTAAATTATAAAAATGGAATAACTTAAAGTTAGTTGTTATCTAGCAGCCCCAGATGGCTATATATTGAAGTAAATAAATAGTAAATTTCTTTTTAAACACGCGTATAGCAGTTTAAAATTGTCTTATATCTTTCTTTTTTTTCCAGAACTTTCACAGTTGGAGGAAATGAATTCTCACCGCATTACTCGAATCCTGACTACCGATTTCCCGATGTATTTCGCCGTAGTTAGCCGACTGAGGCAGGAAGTCCACGCCATTGGACCGGAAGGTGGCGTTGTCTCCTCCACAGTTGTGCCACAGGTCCAGGCCGTATTCCCCCAGGGAGCCCTCACTAAGAAAATTAAAGTGGGACTTCAGGTAAATATCTTCAAACACTCCAAGGCTAAGCAAAACAAAAAACTCGTAGTCAATGACATTCCAAAGAAGAAGCGTTTCTCGCTATTTTGGTAGATAAGTGCCGTTAACCCTTGGTCCACACAATCAGTGTCCGTCGGCTTATACCAGTTCAGCGCTCCAAGTGGAAGATAACCTCATCATAATCATCAATCACACGTAGTCACATACAAGAGAATCATCCCCCGTAATGATCACCACCGTCGTCAGCGTTTAACTGAAAGTCTGCTGGGGTATGTATTTGACTATCTCTTTTGCAGAAAAAAAGGTACGAACCTCTCTAACAATGAGAGTTTTGCAGTAGCCAACGCCCATGAAAAAAAAGGAAATTTCCCTTACCCGCTTATTAAAGCGCGTATTTACACATAACAATTACCATGTGTACTCACTTGAATCGAAAGTGAAATAAAATAACGAAGAGAAATGTACCAAAAAATGCCTCGGTATAATAGTTACGATTTTTCACTGGGTAGGCTCCGTGTGGCAGACTAGTCCGCAAACAACTTGGTCAGGCGTCATTTGACACAATTCGATACAGCGTGGTAAGCCAATCGCGCTGCGTCAGAGGAAGCATGCCGCGCTCTATGCGGACGATGTGTCACGCGGGGTCTACTCAGTGAAAACTATTTTAGCGGGGCACTTTTTTATTTGTCTTAATTATGTCATTCTTTTTTTGTTTGTTCAAGACATTACATACCCAACCCTGTCAAGTGCTTTAACGAGCACACAATTGAAGCTTTCCCTTCCTAAACTGAAGGGACTTGCAAAATCCTTATCGTCTGGGAGGTTCACACCTTTTTGTCTGCAGAAGTATCATAGTCAAACGCATATCCTCCAAACATCCAACACATATCCATAACACATATTCTAAATTATTGACGACTCCCGTGCTATTCTTGTTAAGAAAGAGTTGTTTGAGAAATAAAGTGAATTTGAACAAGAAAATCCTTTGTTGTTAAACGTCGATGATGGTGGTGATAGTCGGGGACTAGTAGGTAACTAAACCTCGTGGTCGCTCTGAACTGGAATTTGCGTGCGTTCTGGAGAAGTTGAAATTCTCACACGCAAAGTAATAGCGTCGAGACGCACAGTGTTAAGACGAAACCCAGCCTTTTTAATGAGAAATGCAGTCTGCGAACCAGGGGTAACTGTTCCTGGTAATGAGGCAACAAGGAAGACATAGACAATGACGAGGGCCTATGATTTTTGGAAATAGCTTTGACCTCTCTGGATGTCTTACACTTTGGCAATAGTCAAGACGCGGTTGCATATCCTTGTGCTAAATGCTGACTGGGAAACATATATTCAAACATTGCATAAAACGAATACGTCAGCTATGATGCTTTGGCAACCATATTCCTCCCCTTCTTGGCAAGGTTCCTCGTCAGGCTGTCGACCTTGACGGGCAATGCTGGAGAAGGAATGAACCTGTAAACCTGCAATGACTATTGCAGGTTAGTTCCTTCTCCGACGTTGTTCCTGAAGTTCGACAGCCTGACGAGGACCCTTGCCAAGAAGGGCCGAAATATCACTGCCAAAGCATCGTATCTGATGTATTGTTGCATGCATTGTCTGAATATGCAGTAATCGTTAAAAATAATTTCAGAGGTAATTTCGTAAACCACATTGGCCTGATATATCATAAACAGTCAACGAAGAATTAACGAAAATGGCGTCTCTAAAGGCCAAGGAATATACTGAAATAAAAAGGCGAATATTTCGGGAGAACAACCGCCTCCCTAATTCAGTGCAGACAGAAAATTTCGGGGAAAAATGCCAAAACGAGGATGAAGATCAGTAACCAAGAAAACCAAAACAAAGCAGACAACCAGCAAAAAACCAAACATTCAAACAAAATTGAAAGACAATTGAAGCCTAAAATAAACGAAATTCGTTAACACTCATAACACTTAAAAGGGCTAAAACATAAATATTCTCAAACAAAAATAAACATACACTGTAAGAAGTTTCATAAGGTCCATACAAGGGTGTGTAATTTCGACAGATATGAGATAACACATTATATGCGGATGTCACAAAAAATCGTGTGTGGATGTTACAAAAAAACACGAAATGTTTTGTTAAGATAGTGTGTTATCTCATATCCATTACAATTTTGCATCCTTGTGTAATCGTTATGAAAACTGACAGCCCTTTCCTTGCTTTTTATTTTTCTAATTGCTGTCGTCTAAAATACAGCTTGGAGCTTGCTAATCGCGCAGGCGTCCCTAAAGCGAGATGTACGAAGCATCAAGTAGTGCAAAATTGATTTTTGGGTCCCACATTCTATTTTGGTTGGTTTTGTTCTGCGTCTTCTCATCTTCCATGTCGCTCATTACCAGTGAAAAATGTATTATGCGCTCATTTGTCGGGTTATTACGTCCGGTAATCTTATCTTCTAGTCGATATCTTGTCATTTCTGTATTATTTCTATCGTGTTTGTAATTTGAATTTCTAGCATGAATGGCTTTAGTAGTATTTGCTTTTTAACACTTTCGCACGACGACCCTGCTTAGCCTTTTCGTTGACGCGAAAAACTCTTAAGCCCTTCTAGAAGGCACTATCACGGCTTGCTTTTAGAGAATTAATTGGTCTATAGATTAATTAATGATAAACCAATAAATAATAATTCTTTACAACTTGCTTACGAATTGATACAGCAGAGTAACAAGTTAAGATGAAGGTACAAAGGGCAAAATTGCATGAAAAAAATAGCGAAACATCTGTACACTCGCTGTGAAAGCCACGAAGACGTTGGCCAATTCATTTCCAAAGAAATTAGATTCTCCAAGGATTCGCTTTATACTAAGTTCGGCGCTCTGTCCGGGTTAGTTTATCTGAGTCCCGGGCTTTTACAGTTTCATCGTTTTCATAAGATCCCCACATACAAAGGAATCTGGCTCATACGTAACTATGCCACTCGGTGCTCTGAAATCGCGTGAGGCCAGTTCGCAGTCATCCATATTCGAAAGTTTGTTGTCGGCTCTAGTCATTTACGAACGAAGTTGTTCTAGCTCTTTAAATTACCGAGTTCTGAAAGTTTTCCTACAAAACGTAGTCGCTTGCTGTAGTTGGTATTTCCTGAACATATCATGTTTTGTGAAATGATCTCTTTTTGTCTTTTGGTTTTGTACTTTTCGTTCCTACTAGTTATGCGGCTTTCTGTACTTCCAACATTTGATCTCTTTATCAAGTTATCCTGAAAGTGCAGTTTTATCGTAAAGATCTGAACTAAAGTAAAATATATTTTTTGTGATTGTGCCAGTAACACCTCGACGTTTTGAGTCAATAAAGTATTCCACTTCTTACAAAACTTGGATGGCAAAGCAGGGTTAGTTCAGGCTATTAGAAGACTGGTGGCGGAAGGCCGCATAACTTTGTTGCATGATTCATGTTTTAACATTTTTTCTTGTGGTGTCGGCAGCATCCTGCTTTGATTCCTTAACTAACCCTGCTTTTGCTAGTTTTTAAGTCTATATTGCACCGTTGAGTGACAGAGGATCAGACAGCATGTCGCACTTCAGCACGAACAAGAAAGAGTTGCGTTCGTCGCGCTCCTATAGTAGATTCGAGTTTCTACTCACTATTCTGGTGTTTCCTGTTTTTTCTCTCACCATCTACCTGTGACTTGTCGCTTGAACCTACCTTCTCACCAGTCTACACTAAAGAGGTGAAACCAGACAATGGTGACTAGGGTGAGTCCGAAAACAGGTAATAACACTAGGACCGTGTTCCACAGGATTACTGCGAGTTACGATTATGAGTAGAGGGGCAGATGTTTAATTTGGTAATTTATCTCGCGGCTGAGAATAATAATAGTGCGACAGACATTGTTAATGTGGCGGGGATCCCTTCTCCATAAATTATTAACACTTATGATGCTCCCGATCATCATCAGTATCGTAATGATCTTCTGTAAATAAAGGGACTGTGGACCGAAAGTAATAACTGAATTGGAGCTATCGTAACTGATCATAACTCGGTGGAACGCGTCCTAGGGATCAGTCACCAGGGAATCCAAAAACGCCCTAGGGAGTAGCAGATACCACTAGCGGGTGTTGTGCAGTAAAGAACGCAGCTAAGGTTCTATCCACTATGGCTTGTTTAAGAGGTGAGAACCTGCTGCTTAAAGTACGATTCTTCCTATACATTATCTGTTCACGATGAAACTGATCAGAAATATTGGTTTTCGAAACACCATTACTTTCCTCGTGAAATGGGCGATTTTCTTTTTAGCTCTTGTCAACTCTATAATCTTGTTATCTCTATAAAAAGGAGCAAAACAGAAGATAAACCTGATGGTCTACCATGTTTTCCAAAATGGAAGATAACACCCTGAAGCTTCTCGTTTCCTTATGTGTGAAAGAGTTTCCGGCGGACCTGGAAGCTTTCGGCGAAATTTGCGTTGTACGACCGGCAAAACTCCCTACTCTGTAAAATCACTAAAAAGTCGTAGTTACAAAACGAAATAATCGCGAAAGGCGAGGATTTCAGGAGATTATAATTCCATAAGGGATCTATGGATAAAATAAAAGGCAGAATAAGCGAGATGGCTCCTTCAAGCTGTAAGTGAGTAATTTATTTTTTACCTCCCACTTTAGGAAAGCGGAGTATAAAGAAAATCAGAGAAAGAACAAAACACAGAAAATAACACAAATTTAATCTTCGCCAGGAGACAGGATAAAAGGTCATGCGCTGGTTGGGCCCAGTTGTCAATGATTTTCGGTAGAGACGAGGCGACTTTTGGAAAGGGTGATACTGGCATCCCGAACTTGAAACTTATCCGTTAGGGTGTGGTTGTGGCATAATTTTGAAAGATGGGGTAGGTGCTTCGCAGTAGCACGATGTTATCTTTCTTAGTTCCTCCGTTGGCCGAACATGCCGTTGCGGTAGAACGAAATAAAAGGGAAAGAGCACAGAAAGTGACTGTTGTTCACGACTGGAAATTGGCAATCCTTAAAGTTTAACTGAACAGGCAACTTATTTTTACATCTTAGATTCAAATACATTGAATTATTACAACACCCATTGGGGATTTTCATTCTGTCCACAGTAGTCTTCAGTAGGGACGTTGGGAATGTGGACGCTTTCCCATGGTGAATCCGTCCACAGTTCGCCCGCGAAAATCACTACACTATCACTACACAAGACACCTCACTAGCAGACACGAAGTTCTGCCATATCTAGTTTGTTTTTGGCACTGCAGACTGCAGACACTTCTTTGTTTATATGATACACAATTTATTTACTCGTTTGCTGCTGGTGTTGTTGCCAAATGTTCAAGGCACCGTAGAGCTATCACAAAAACGGGAAGAGCGGCGAGCTCAATGGGATAATCGATTATTTGGAAATATCAGAAAAACAAACTAACACCTTTTCATCGGGTTTTCAAGATTATTTAAGCGAACAAGTGATGGGTAACTAGATTGTCGTATCCTAGCCCTTTTCGGTTAAACTTTAACATTGGCAAAAGCGATTGGCGAAATTCTTCTTACCCAGGTCGTTTGTTCGCTTGTGCTGCAGTCGATGGACAGCTATGTATAGTAATGTTAAAGTTGGCGGAAGAAGCTTCATAAGAGTTATTCACGTCATCCTGCACCGCGGTCAGGGCGCGACGGGCGCGATTTAATAAAATAGAGTTCGATCATAACAATACCGTTCGTTCGTTCAGCCAAAAGTCAGCACAAGATTACATCACGGACGGATTGGCTTTTTCCTGTCTAGTATCTCAAATGCTACCTTAATTTTCCTTTTTCAATCTCGTCGTCACTCCCGTGCTTCACCGTGATTAAATAAGTGTAAAACACAAATAAAATGTTACACCTCTTACATAAACATAGCTAACCTTTCTGTTCCAAGTCAAAATGCTTTAACTACGTATTTGCAGACTTCCACGTTCCGTGGATTTCAGGATGAATGAGGATTATATTCTCTTATGCTCAAATCAGATTGCCGTCTACTTGGTTTGCTCTAGCAAGAACAAATAAGCCAACAGAACCTCCGTCTTTAGTCTCATGCAGCGACTATGGATACCCCGACAAAACTCAGCTGAGCTTTGAGGAGTTGCTACCCGTCTACTTCCCTATTCGGCCGTTGCGTATATCAGAGGAATTAATGCAGGAGCCGTGCTGGCCCGCTTATCAGCGTGTCCAGACAACCAATCAGCTTTTACTGTGGACATTTCTTCTTCGGGGTATTCCGGGGTATTTCGTCTTTGTAGGGGTAACAAATTGTGATGAATGAAAGAATGTATTTCCAAAAAATCCCTTTTGGCCATAGGTTGATAAAGTACAAAAAATAAGTAAGCACTCCAACTGCAATGTACCAGTCCAAATATTCAACACTCAACTCATAATTCTGATAACCGAATAACTATCAAACAAACTAATACCTATCCCCATCACAACAGTAACCTACAATGAAACGCCAACGGTGCTCCATGGCAACCTTCAGGAACCTACCAAACCGACGCAAATCTTTGAAAAATTTACTACCCATCAAATCTTTCAGAGACCCCCCTTGAAGAACCTCCTTACCAAAAACTTCTCTCCTTAGATCACCAACCCACTACAAGAACAAACCAAGTGTTCCACATCTTCATCCATCTTTCCGCATAACGGGCAAAAGTAAAGATAGGAGCTACCCTGCGCTCGTTTGCATCGGGCAGGGTACAGGGGTTTATTCGATTCTGCATGGTTGTATTACAGAGATAAGAAGACGAAGGTTCTGGTGCTTATTTGTTCCTGGCTCTAGCTAGTCAAGAAACGACGACGCGGAATATCTTTATTCAGCTTATTACACCGATTTCAACAATGTTTATGGGATACTCCGACAGCAGTTACGCGACTTCGGCTGAGACTTGTTTTACTTCCCAAAGTTGTTATGGCACTCGAGCTGGTTTTGGGGAGGGAAGGGAATTGTTTTGGAAATCGGGTCCACGGTGGGAGTGGGAAAGTTATCTTGGAAAGTTCTATAGCCCTAGCAAATTTCCATCAGCTATTGTGCGTGGCAGAATTTCTGCTTTGCTCTTCAGATAAATAATACTTAAATGACACCTCGCCATATATACTGCATCTGCTAAGATGTTTTAAGATAGTTGACCACTTTAAAACTTAGCTACGCTTATAGCAATTAGACAAGACTTCCGCTTTTGTTTAGCCTCTTTCCAAGCCTTGGTGACAACGTGGTAAAATTTGCACAACCAGTCTGCCGACCAAGAAGCTCCTTGTGACCAATGCACGTAAAGAGAATAAACGTGACCAGCGCGAATCAGCGTAATGCAAATAGAAAAGATATGGTACAATTATAAAGTGCAGAATCTCGGGAAGAAGAATGGATGGAAATACTACTGACGTAGAGTCGATTAGTATGTTATGTTTTCGCCCATTCGTTACAAAAACTCCACCCCTCTCTCTGGGTATCGAAGACATCGCATCAAGACTATTTCGGAAATAGCAAGCTCCATTAAGTTGTGGACGGACGGATCGACTGTTTCTGTCTAGTATCTTAAATGTTGCCTGGATTTTCCTTTCGCAATCGTCGTCACTTCCGTGCTTCACCGCAATTAAAAAAAAATACTGTTGGGTTTCCGAATTCTTTACATGGAAGACCGTACGGTCTGTCCAGTGTTAAAGCACAACTCTTACTAGAACTGATCTTTTCCCTATGAAATGAACCATAAAAAATGTTTTTGGAAATACCATTACTTCCCACCTAAAACTAGCGATTCTCTTGTTAGCCCTTGTCCAGCCTTCGTCCAGCCTTCCTGCTCTTCGACGCGGCGGCTGGGCGCAAAACATTTGAAAACTTACCGTGCCTTGGTTAAAAAGTTGGAAAACTAAGCAAAGAAAAGAAGTAATGAACATGATTATCACATCCTTATGTGTGGAAGAGTTGTCATCGGACATCGAAGATTCCGGCAAACTTTTCGTTGGGTGAAGGAAAAACTCGGCAAGGCTGAAAAAGCGCTAAAATTCGTAGTTACGAAACGAAACAACGGAGAAAGGTGGGGATTTTTGAAAAGTCTAATTCCATATGGGAGCTAAGTATAATGTAAATGGCAGAATAAGCAAGAGGGGTCCTTTAAGACCAGTGATGACGATTTATTCAGGGAGTAAAACGTCATTCACTATCTCACTATTTCGAGTTGTTAACTTTGCTGTTGTAGGAAGTTATCATACACTGTTTCATTGCGAGTATGTACGTGCGAATTCTCTAACATGATTCTGATAGAAAGCGACCTGCTCAGCTCTACGCTACATGCTAATTTTGTAGTCACACCTGCTGCGTATGAGACTTAGACTCCTCCTTTTCGTCTTTGTATAGGCTACCTTCGACACATTAAACTCCCCTACTACAGTATCGGAACGAATCGTCGTTGACTGCTTGGTCTTTGTACACGAAATCGAGAATGGAATGAGCGATGATTGTGCCCACATACGTCACCCGCCTGCCACTAGAACTTCCTCTAGACACGCCAAGTGCTGTGTGAATCTCTCCTTGCCGATGCAGAATCTGCTGCCTCTCAGGGTACCTAGCGGAAGAAGCGAAGAAGTGGTGTCACAGCTGCTACCAATGATCGCCGTGATCGTTTGACACATGATTTGAGTCATTTAGTTTGAGTCATTACGGAGACGATTACTCCTTCTTCCTGAGGATCACTGGCGTGTTTTGGACTTAGTCACCAAGAGTATTGAATACCAATACTCTTAAGCATTGTCCAAATAGGTGTAATAAGGTGTATTACGGCGTATAAGACTTATTACATATTCCTCTTTTCCTCGGAGCGCGCTGTAATAAGGTGAATAAGGAGAATAGAGTAACGTTCTATTCTGGCTTACGCAGGGCCAATCAGATCGCTTGGTTGGTTCCGCCAGCGGGCCGAGGAAAGGAGCAGCGTCGTCAGTGTTGCCATGGGAAGCACTAAAGTTCTACTTTGTTCGAAGCTGAAGAAACAACTTTTCTAAAAAAACAACACGTTTTGCTCTGTTGCTACTGCTTACTGCTAGTTCGAGGACCAGCGCTGTCTATCCCTAGTTTTAATTGCTTTTTACAATATATTGGGCGTCAAATTGTACTGGTGTACTTCAAGTAACACTAAGAACACTTTTCTGATCTTCAGAAACTAGAAAAACTGTAAGACCATGGCAACACGGCGCGCTGCATTGATAAGAACCTCTCGGGTTCATATTTGAACGGGCGTGTGTATTAAGACGTAAACATCGCGTGTAGCGTTATTCAGCTTATTACACCTATTAAGACAATGCTTTAATGACTAGCTGTTCGTGTCGATGAAGAATCGCCGTATGCCCAGCGAAGAGACAGATACCTCACGACAACAAACGTTGTTGATGGGCTTAGGCGGGATTTAAATAATTCGTTTGGTTTCTTGTTCTTCCCGAGGTTCACTAGCGTGTTTCAGACTAAGTCGTATAGTTAGTGTTCAGATAGCAGAGCCGTCTCCGGAACATATGTATGTTTCGCACAGTTGGAGTTTATGCACTAGATGCCGCAGAGCCTCTTCTTGACCCGTTAGAGGGCGCGTTACTTTTCGTGGACGGACTATCAGCTCAACGTACAGTAGGGGAGGGAGGGTCACTTCCGTCATAGGGGCAGGTCCGGACATCGGCTCTACAAACCTCGCCGTTGAAATTTAAATTGCGCAAAATTGTTTTTCAGAGCTGTTACAGTTATACGCTTCTTCTGTAAAAAATTCCCGCAGTTACACTCGTCCTATCATAGCGAAACGATGCTAGTGTCACTTTTTTTGCGCGAAATGGAGTTCTATGTCATGGAGTTTGCACCTCATTTTGGTAGTTCCGAACCTACTTATATCGTCGGTGATTTTTATTTAGGTAGTTTAAGGTTGGCTCTACCATGTCGAATAAACATTTCCGTGATTGATACAAAAGTGTGGAAGTTAAAAATTTATTTCTGTGAAAACAGCACCAGGAGCAGGTCTGGGCAAAATCACTCGAGGCAGTTTCGGACAGCAAGGCTGAATCGAAAAAGAAGATAAAATCTTAAAAGGGAAGGGAAAAAGTCAGCAAAAAGGCTCAGAAAGTTTTTACGACCGATTCTGGAAGAAAACAAGTCATATTCAGACCCAGCGGTAACAGCATATCCGGATGATAACAACAGATGTTGATAAAGTAGTGGCATACTTGTGCAGTTTTGCCAAACGGAAGCAAATGAACGAAACTAAACTGAGACAACGAAAGTAAATGAAAAAATGTGTATACAACTTTCTTGGAAGTCCTTCCTGGGTTAAAGAAAAGTGATGTCCGGAACTGCCCCAGCCATGTCCGAACCTGCCCCTGGTTCGGGGTCAGGTCCGGACGAAAGTAACTAATAGGAAAATAAGATTTGCAAAGAAAATGTTACAGGTAACAAGATTCTACAAAGTAACAATAACAGCTAAGACGTGATTCTAAACAGTAAAAAATGAGGAATCAACAGACCCTAAAACAAAATCTTGGTATGCAAAAAAGCAAAAACCGTAACGAACATGCCCCCCTCTCCCCTATAGAGGCATACCTATTTGAACGTTTGTTGACTTTGGACAGTGCCATTTTTCATGCCTTGCTGTGACTAAACTCAACTGCTAGTAAGCCAAAGTTGCCAGTTAAGGGTCGCTTAAAGTACACAGCTATTTTGGACCTTCATTCTACCATTTATCCGAAAACTGCACTGCTCATATTGAAAGTAACTGTTCAATTAAGGATGCCTCTACTGTGCGGACGTCCCCTTCTTATACAACTCCTATGGCTTATGCGTCTAGTGGAAGTCTAACTTTTCTTTACACGGCGATAGCGAGAGCTGGCGTGGCGCGAAGACCATAGCTCGTGGTTCCATATCATATTCTGTATCTTGAATTTTAACTGAAAAGCCAACTTATCTTCGTGTCATTTGATTGAAATTCACTGAATTGTGAATTGTGTTAAGGATTTTTTTTTTTTTTTTTGCTATGTACGGCCGTCCTCACAACGCAAAATTCTAATTTGTTATAAATCGTTTTTGTCAAGCATACGACAGAGGTACAAGCGAATAGAGGCATCGTACCACAATTCCAACAGAGAGAAAGTCCACAATCTGAAAATGGATTATTCGTGAAGCAGAGCAACGAAGTAACGTATTTTCATCCGGCATTCAAGCTTATTTAGGTGAATGTGTGATGGGCAACTAGACTGTCGTATTTCCGTGAAACTATAATTACTTTATGAGAAAACGGAAACACTGGAGCGAATTCCTGTTTAGGACAAATAAAATGGTGGGTCAAGAGAACTTGCAGAAAAACAATATTATGGTCTTGAAGTCTACTCGGATAGTAGGATGTTGTAGCCTACTCGTAAAAAAATCAAGCCTCTTGTCGTATTTGGCAGGAGATTGCCAAATAGTGGAACCTTGTTATTAAAACGAGAGTTTTGGGTTCCGGCACATACAGAAATTTTACCGGCAGAATTTTTGTTGTATTCGAATCAAAACTCCGCAGTGTACGTCTTACTATATTACTTCTCCGCTTGACTCAGTAGTTGCATACATTCTCATTTCCAAGGGATTGAACTTTTTTGTCCACTCTAACGTCACTGGCCTGATTTTCTGATTTTACGTGTTTCGACCTTTCGGGGCTGTTTATTGCTTCCCTGAACTCAGTTGTCAGAAACACCGTTTAATGCAGCTTTTAAAAGTAGAAAAAAACTTGAAGAGAATGCTCGTGACAACGTATATGTATCGCGTATAATAGGATTTTTTGTAAGACTTGACCGGGGTTTTTATTTTCACATTTACTTTTTGGGCTGCAACTCCTCCAATTCTGTCCTGTTCCACTCCTCCACGCTGTTTGTTTCTAGTTAACCTCTTTATCGTCATTTATTATCTCCAAAACAAATAAACAAATTTCATTTCAATCATTCTTCTGCATTATATTTAACTTTAAAATTTAATCTTCGTGCCATTTTCGCTCAATTTTTGTTTTAAGATAAACGTTTATTGGGAACACTGGGAGAGAGCGTTGTCTACTGTGTCCTGTGCTTCGGTGGTATTGTACAAAAGCTGTCAGTTCAGTTTCTCTTCGGATGTTATTTTCAACTTCGTCTGTAAGAGAAAACAGGAAGAACTTCCAGCGTTGTCTAAGAAAAACGTGATGGATAGGGTTTTCCCGGATTCGGCTTCCAAATGTTTCATTGCATTTTAACTGTACAAAAACTACGGAAAGAACAATTTCTATAACGTTATCCGCTTCTGTAAAAGCTAATTCTGTTTTGTCGGCATAATGCAGTTGCAGAACTTCGGAGAAGATTTATTGTCTGCCGGGATCGTTGACGGGAAAGCCCGAGTCTCTGAAAGTTGAAATCCTCCCTCGTATTTCTTGGGCAACAAATGTGGGCTAGCGGAATGGCTAAGTTTATTACGAAACTTTTGTATGATATCATGGAGTTTTCCCGACTCACAAAGACATTGAATGGGAAAGGATAGCCGATTCGTTTTAAGTGCAGAATTCTGTTTCGTGGAAGAGTGTAATAGAATGGTGTTAATTTAGCCATGGTTTGAAAAGCTGGTGGACTCGGGCGTTCGAGTCCCGAGACGTCTAATTGATGGACTTGGACTCGCAATCTCGTCACTTAATGGAGTAGGGCTCGTCTCGAAATCTGGACGAATCGGAGTTAAAGTCTCGGCCCATAATATCACATGAATATTTTCAGTGACCAAGTAAAGAGCCAAGCGATAGTTATATTGTATTATTGCTCGAACTATTTATTTGAACAAAAAGAAAAGATAGTCTTGTCGGGATGCCGTCCATATTCTGAAAGTCTCTGCGATAGCCTATTGTTAAAAATAGTAAAAATTAACGTGTATTCAAATACAAGGTACAAAAATAAACTAGCTTTTCAGTTAGACTTTGACTTTTAAGAAGAAAACATTACTGGCCGATTCATTCCTCACCATTCTACATTTGTTTTCTATGAGTACATACCTTTTAAGCAGTTCTAAATAGTTTATTTCACTTGTAACAGCAGAAATATCTCGCACGTGAACTAGCCTCAGCTGTTTGGAAATTCAGTTCCCGACTGTTGTGATTATTTTATTTCTAAACCGTTTTCTACTTGAGAAGGTAACGAGTGCGAGGGCGAAATAGACAAGAAAACAGTAGAAAACGGTAAATTTAGATGGTCCAAAAAGGGATTGAGAGCCCCACTTTCATGTTCATCCATACGCTTATTTAATGCTAGAAGTATTTTTCGTCAGACTTGTAACCAAAATAGACACTACAAAACAGAGCGAAAAATTCCAAGAATACACTAAAGTGAAGCAATAGAAGCCGTATGTTTTAAAAGAGCTTTCTTCCGGTCAGGCTGCCATAGGATTGCCCTTCCCTACGATGAAGAGCTTAGGATATCCACTGTACTGGTCATCTATCTTCTGAACAGAACTGTCGATAGAGAAAACATAAGCTGCCGGAAATCTGTCTGAATGGATGCGGTCCGCAGGGATCTCTTCCATTGTGCCATCTTAGAAAGGCAGAGGCAGTGAAGCGGACAGGCAGTCTAGATTTCCATTTGACCTGCTGTTCCGGCGGAGTTCCGTTTTGTCGTGTCTAGCAGAGGGGGATTATAAGTTTTTTTTTGCCGGACATGTTTCCGATTAACAGATCTCTCTCCCTATCACAAATGTGATAGTGGGTTCTAATATAGTCAAGCACAGAAATGCCAGAGGGATAAAAGTAATGCACGTGGATAGCGGAGTTGAGCGTATTGAGTTATGAGTAGCCTACATCTAGGATAATAATAAAAACGTGGTTTTGAATGCGAAAAGTAACTAAGACCTGAATCAGAACCCATATACCGCCTCCTTTGCTTTCCATAATCATTTCCCAAATATACATTCCCGGTTTACCTTAAATAAACTTATGTCGAGATTAAGACAGTGCTAATTAAGACAAGCCTAAATACTCGAAGCTGATGGTTAAGGTTTCATAAAAAAATAGCCGAAATGACATGGTGAAGTGAGGGAAGAATGACTCCCCTCGTTTGGGATGCGTTGAAAGCTTTAGTCTTGTTCATGATTGGTTTCCGGTAATTTAATATCGAATGGCGTCATCTGCCTGTTCTCCCAGAGGTTAGGCAGCCGGGAGGTTTCCTGCAATTTGTCATCCACCGATGGAAGATTTTCTAGAAAGTCCTTAGAAGTTGAAGTCTAGGAAGTTTCATTAGGAATTAATTCTAGGCTCAGCCAATTCCAGCAGACGTTGTCGCTAAGCTACTCGGAAACCGGGTTGCTGTTTCGCCCATCGTCACAGTCGAGCCAAGAAGGAGGAAATTTCACAAGCCGATCACCCTGACGATCCCGGTACCCCAAGCGGCAGCAAGAGGAATGATTAACCAATACAGTGGAGAAGCGCCTACCTTACGGCTTCTATGCAGTATTACCGGTAAGTAAATTCGGAGTTCATCTGTTTAATTAGTCGGTGTTCAATATGAATAGTTAGAAAGTAGCCCTTTAAACAAAGTGTGTCGTGGTATTTTTAGTTGAGCCCCCTCCCCCCACCATCGTCACATTGTCGTTCCATCCCCCCGCTTACCTGACATCGATTATTGTATTTGCGTCAGGTAAGGGTAGGCCGTTTGTTTTAAAATAATTATGAGACCTCTGTCGATAACCCGCCAACAACCCGAGTAGAAGTTGTTAAATTAAAAATGGATTTAATACATCTTGTGGTCACTACTCATTAGCACTTTACAAGAAGATAACGTGAGACCCAATAAAGTAGACGCCATTCTTGTTTATAAAAACTTTCCCTAGAGAAATTGTCTGGACATCTTCGGTTATACTGTAAAAAGCTTCTCCCGCGTAAGGATTAAAGTTAACCTCATTGCTATTGGGATTAATCTTATCTCTACTGAGATGAGATCTACTGAGATGAGATTAATCCGAATTAGAGACAAGATTGTCTTTTTAGAGACAAGGTTAATTCCAGTAGCAAATACTGCAAGATTTTTTTTTACAGTGTAGTTGTCACAACGCTTAGCTTCACTTCAAGTACGTTTCAGTGACACTGACCAATAGTCACCCAAGAGAAGATCTCAGGGCTTCATGCACTCGTAGACATGTTTCACTGAGGATGAAATTGGGGGGGGGGGGTTATTTTAAGGTTTAACTTTCAACGGTCTAGTTTCTACGTAACGTCAAAGGTGTGATCAGTGATTTGCTAGTTTGATCAAGAAGCTTTGAGTCGTTACAGCGAGGGTCTGTAATGAAAAGTGTGACTTTAGTACTGAGTTGTAATAACATGCTGTTGTTTCGCTGACCCAGGGAAGGATATGCTTGACCAAGGTTTGTGTTGGATGCAGTATCACTATGCCGCCTCATGCAGCTATAGGCGAGAACGCGCTTACGGCTCTAGCTATCAGCACATGTAGCATCCAGTGACGTCATCAAGCCAGTCGTACACAAATCCCCAGTTCTAGTGTAGAATGCTTTAAGATCTTTCTTTATTAATGTCAGCTAGACTAATAATAATTCCAAAAATAATCTTCAGTAATTTCATAACATTGCTATTCTAGGGATATTTACTTTAACCTATCGATCGTTTGAACACTAAATAAATTTAATCATAATCATTAACCCACTCGAAAAGTTATGTTTATTACCTAATAAAACCAAAATGTTTTGGCACTTAAAATTCAAGAAGCCAAATTTGTATACGTTCGATAATCAGGACACAGTTTTTGAGGGAAATTGTAAAATACTGGCTGACTGTAGTTATAGAATGGAGGGACTTCTGATCCGTTGTGTATGCCCTCGGGTCAGCAATCCTAACAAATTAAGTGTTTGGCCGGTGTGAACCTGTGAAAGTAGAAGATTCAGTCTTGTCTCAGAGTATTTCGGATCGTCAAGCCATGCTACGACGCTGCTTCTAATTTGTGCCTTGTCATTTGTGCCAAATGGCCGCGCTCTCTGAATAATGAGATCATTGTACGACACCCACAAATTTGGGATTTGTGTATGCCCCAAGCCCCATAGATCCACACGCCTGTTTAGAGCTAGAGGCACAGTAGAGAAAGAGCATATTGCAAAATTCCTGTCCTGTTCCGTCCCACCTGTGTAACAGAGTAAAGGCACGTGCACACATAGCCAGATTTTCGCAGTCGGAGGCGAATTTCCTCCGTCCACTGTAAACAAAAATCTTGCAGTATTTGCTACTGGGATTACTCTTGTCTTTATTGAGGTAAGATTATCCCTAATTCGGATTAATTTTATCCCAATAGAGATAAGATTAATCCCAGTAGCAAATACTGCATCCTTATTCGGAGAAACTTTTCAGTGTCGCTCCGAAATTCGATGCGAAACTTTTTCGGACTGTATGCGCAAGTAGCTTAACACGGATCACGGACGATACGCGATCACTTTCCCGCTGATACAAACCGGATAGTACATCTCCAGTTAAAGCACAGCGCCGTAAGGTACGGAACCCCGATGAAAAATTTTCAAAACATGTTCTGTGAAGTTGTAAGTTTTAATACCATACAGTAGTATCTGTTACCACCGCTTACTATTAGCTAGACTGGATGCTGCTATAGCAAGACAGGATGCTACTGGATACTACTGCTTAAGATTGGCCCAGTCGTAGTCACACTAAATGATAGTATTCTGTACTATTACATATCAATACATGCAACTTTTTATGGCACTTGCCCTTCGGCCAAGTGCCATATAGCGATCGCAATTTCTGTCCGTCCGTCGGTCTGTCGGTCTGTCGGTCTGTCCAGGTTTTGCTAGTTCGGGCACTTCCACATAAGCTAGGATGATAAAACTTGGCAGGCATATCAGGGACCCCAAATGATTAAGTTGGAAATAGTCACTTCCCCGATCCGAGCACCGTGGGGGGAGTGGAGGGAGGGGGAATCCGGAATCTTGAGGTATTTTTAACTTTTGAACGGGTGATCGGATCTCGATGAAACTTGATATTTGGAACGACCTCATGCCTCAGACGACCCACTTAAAATCTGGACCGGATCCGGTGACTTTTGGGGGGAGCTGGAGGGGGCAACCGGAAATCTTGGGAAACGCTATGAGTGGAGGGATCGAGATGAAACTTGGTGGGAAGACACCTAGCAAACACTAGATACATCGTTGACATAACCGAGCCGATTCGGGCACTGTGGGGGGGGAGTGGAGGGAGGGGGAATCCGGAATCTTGAGGTATTTATAACTTTTGAACGGGTGATCGGATCTCGATGGAACTTGATATTTGGAAAGACCTCATGCCTCAGACGACCTACTTAAAATCCGGACCGGATCCGGTGACTTTTGGGGGGAGCTGGAGGGGGCAACCGGAAATCTTGGGAAACGCTATGAGTGGAGGGATCGAGATGAAACTTGGTGGGAAGACACCTAGCAAACACTAGATACATCATTGACATAACCGAGCCGATTCGGGTACTGTGGGGGGGAGTAGAGGGAGGGGGAATCCGGAATCTTGAGGTATTTATAACTGTTGAACGGGTGATCGGATCTCGATGGAACTTGATATTTGGAAAGACCTCATGCCTCAGATGACCTACTTAAAATCCGGACCGGATCCGGTGACTTTTGGGGGGAGCTGGAGGGGGCAACCGGAAATCTTGGGAAACGCTATGAGTGGAGGGATCGAGACGAAACTTGGTGGGAAGACACCTAGCAAACACTAGATACATCATTGACATAACCGAGCCGATTCGGGTACTGTGGGGGGAGTAGAGGGAGGGGGAATCCGGAATCTTGAGGTATTTATAACTTTTGAACGGGTGGTCGGATCTCGATGGAACTTGATATTTGGAAAGATCTCATCCCTCAGACGACCCACTTAAAATCTGGACCGGATCCGGTGACTTTTGGGGGGAGCTGGAGGGGGCAACCGGAAATCTTGGGAAACGCTATGAGTGGAGGGATCGAGATGAAACTTGGTGGGAAGACACCTAGCAAACACTAGATACATCGTTGACATAACCGAGCCGATTCGGGCACTGTGGGGGGAGTAGAGCGAGGGGGAATCCGGAATCTTGAGGTATTTATAACTTTTGAACGGGCGATCGGATCTCGATGGAACTTGATATTTGGAAAGACCTCATCCCTCAGACGACCCACTTAAAATCTGGACCGGATCCGGTGACTTTTGGGGGGAGCTGGAGGGGGCAACCGGAAATCTTGGGAAACGCTATAAGTGAAGGGATCGAGATGAAACTTGGTGGGAAGACACCTAGCAAACACTAGATACATCATTGACATAACCGAGCCGATTCGGGTACTGTGGGGGGAGTAGAGGGAGGGGGAATCCGGAATCTTGAGGTATTTATAACTTTTGAACGGGTGATCGGATCTCGATGGAACTTGGTATTTGGAAAGACCTCATCCCTCAGACGACCCACTTAAAATCTGGACCGGATCCGGTGACTTTTGGGGGGAGCTGGAGGGGGCAACCGGAAATCTTGGGAAACGCTATGAGTGGAGGGATCGAGATGAAACTTGGTGGGAAGACACCTAGCAAACACTAGATACATCATTGACATAACCGAGCCGATTCGGGCACTGTCGGGGGAGTGGAGGGAGGGGGAATCCGGAATCTTGAGGTATTTATAACTTTTGAACGGGTGACCGGATCTCGATGAAACTTGATATTTGGAAAGACCTCATGCCTCAGACGACCCACTTAAAATCCGGACCGGATCCGGTGACTCTTGAGGTATTTATAACTTTTGAACGGGTGACCGGATCTCGATGAAACTTGATATTTGGAAAGACCTCATGCCTCAGACGACCCACTTATAATCCAGACCGGATTCGGTGACTTTTGGGGGGAGCTGGAGGGGAGAACCGGAAATATTGGAAAACGCTATTAGTGGAGGGATCGAGATGAAACTTGGTGGGAAGACACCTAGCAAACACTAGATATATCATTGACATAACCGAGCCGTGCCTACTCGTAACAAGTGCCATATGAGCTCGTAGCTCTTGTTCGTACAGCTATCGTACAACTACACATGAAACAAATTTTTCATCTGGACTTTGCATGGGCTTAAAGGTCCTTTCAGACGGAAGAAAAGATCTTGCGAACTCCCTTCACAGCGAAACCTTTACACTATTACGTCCAAAAAGTCTATGTAGGCTTATATTATAGTTTCGTGTAATGTAAAAATTCTGTGAAAACTCGCTAGTTGAAATAGGTAACTTAGAGGACGTACGTAAGAAATTAAGTTTAATAAAATAGATTTGGAATATTTGCCAGTTTGCCCATGAGAGTTTTGTCCATGTTAGCTTAGTTTGAATACGCGGTCTCGATAAAAAGCGATTATAAAGCCGCATTTCACGCTTACGCCAGCCTGAATGTGTCTGCTGCAGTTGTGAAAGAGTTGGCGTGACATCAAGGGAGTACGAAAACATAACGTAAGTCTGTGCGTGTCAGTCTGAAAGGATCTTAAGAGTTTAGGAGTTTCGGGTATAGTCAAAAAATTCATGCGAAAAATTCAAAGGTGGAGCAAGGCAACAACGCGACAAATGGTGAAGGCGTTCCAGTACACTTTAACGTTGGGTGCTAGACACATTGTTTTTATGCCACTTGCCTTCCGGCCAAGTGCCATATACCGATCACATTTCCGTCGGTCTGTCGGTCAGTCCGGCGTTTGCGAGTTAGGGTACTTCCAGATATGCTAGGACGATGAAACTTGGCAGGCGTATCAGGGACCCGACCAAACTAACTTGGGAATAGTCACTTGAATATTCAATGAAATGAGACGTCTCATTTCAAGTCCGGACCGGATCCGATAAATCTGGGGGGGGGGGGAGTCGGAGGGGGGAACTGAAAATCGTGTGAAACTCTCAGAGTGGAGCGATCGGGATGAAACTTGATGGTAAGACCAAGCACAAGCTCTAGATACATGTCTGACAGAACTGGACTGGATTCGGACACTGTGGGGGAGTTGGAGGGGGGTTCCGGAATTCCGTCGATCCGTAGTTACTGTACTTCCAGGTGGGCTAGGACGATAAAACTTGGCAGGCATGTCAGTGACCCGACCAAGCTAACTTGGAAATAGTCACTTGCCCGATCCGACCATCGCGGGGGGGAGGGGGAGGTAGCGGAATCCGGAAAATAGGGGCATGCATAACTTTCAAACAGGTGATCGGATCTTAATGAAACTTGATATCTGGAAATATCTCGTGTCTCAGATGTCTCGTTTCAAGTCCGGACCGGAACGAATCTGGGGGGAATCGTAGAGGACAACCGGAAATCGTGTGAAACTCTCAGAGTGGAGCGATCGGGATGAAACTTGATGCGAAGAACAAGCACACGCTCTAGATACATCACTGACAGGACTGGGCCGGACTCGGACACTGTGGGGGGAGGTGGAGGGGGGTTCCGGAATTCTGGCTATCCGTAGTTAATGTACTTCCAGGTGGGCTAGGAAGATAAAACTTGGCAGGCATCTCAGGGACCCGAACTTAATGGGTGTAAGAATCGATGACCTAGACATGTAAAACATGCGTTCGAATTACATTTGACCATGGTTGGGGGAATCGGGTGGGGGGGGGGGGGGGTGCGGAAACTTCTGACATGCAGAAAAACAAAACGGATGGACCGAATGTGATGCAAGTTCGACAGTGCCGAGTTTATGCGGCCTAGATTTGTTATTTGGCGTCCGGGCGGGATTCGGCCAAGGGGGGGGGGGGGGGACCGGAAATTTGCAGATAGGCTATGCTCCGATTTCAGTAAAACTTGATGGACGGGAAGAGGGTATTAAGAGATACGACGTTTATGTTTCTAAGTCCTCTTCGGCCACAGTGGGGGGAGTTGGAGGGAGATTGCCAGAAACTTTGAGGCTCGCATAGGGGTCAAACAAGTGCGTCAGTTTTAAATGAAACTTGGAATGTAGAGAGAGCATATACCCTAGACGACACAGTTTAGGGTCCGAACCGGATCCGACAACGGTGGTGGGGGGGCGGTACCGGAATTTTCCAAAAATGCTCAGATTTGAGTGAAACCTGATAGATGGTATAAAAGAAGATGCTTTAGATGATCCATTTTTGGTCCGAACCATATTCGGCTACGGTAGGGGGAGATGTGGGAAGAACCGGAAATCGTGTAGCACGTCCAGGAATCAAACGAGTGGATTTGTTGGGCTGAAACTTGGTAGTTTGAACAGTCATGAGCATTTGATACAGATAATCCGAGACGATGCCGGAACTGCTCAGAATTGAGTGAAACTAAGTATCCTGTTTCTATTTTTTAACCGCGTTTTGGGATGGTGGGTGTATTTTGTGACGTTTTCATCGACTTTCTTGTACCGCCTACTCGTAACAAGTGCCATATGAGCTCGTAGCTCTTGTTTTTAGAGAATAGTAGGTGTAACATGTTTATTTTTCTAGTGCAGTAGAGATATGCTTCTTTGATCAATTCTCTGAACCACAGACCACCTTGGTTTCTAGGGTTGTCCATTCTCGATTTTGGTGTATACCAAGTGCTCGGTGCTGGCTGGTGAACAGTGCTCGTGCCAATAAAGGATGTACATTAATGTCGGGGAGTGGGTAACCCCTCGCTTGGTTTTATTTAAAACAGTCAAAATCCAAACATTAAATTTAGAAGAAATGAAGAAGGCCGAAGTGCTTTCTGTTGACATAAAGGATGAAATCCATCTCGGCAAACCTACTTTCCTGTTTCTTTTTTAATATTGTTTTTTCTTCGGTTGGGGACTTCTCTGACGGTCCAGTAATCCAGAACTGTTGCAGTTATTTTGACGCTTTGATCTCACAGGAGAAAGATTAAAAGATAACAGTAGGCTATTTGGCTTTTTAATTTGTCTTCATTTGACATAAGTCATTATTTGCGCCCAGTGCTGTGCATTAAGTTTGAATAAAATACAGATTTAATTTCGTCATATTCTTCTGTGCCGTTCTGAGTCTGGCGACGTCCGAAGAAACATACTTCTACTGTACGATTTTTCGCTCGTTGAGTTAGCTTTTTACGCTGCGCCATCTATATCTCGGTTTTTCTTATATTGTGGCTGCGATACGGGGTGGCACCTACAGGCGTTTTCCGGAAGCGATCTCTTAAAGGTAACCGGCGCGCATTTCTGTTTCCCAGCAAATTTTAGTTGATGGAATGCCAAATATTTTTACTCTTAAGATACTTTTCTTTACACTTTGAAATTTAACCACCCTGTGCTCGTCACGTTAAGTTGCGCTTTTAAGAGTTCTCCGTATTCCAGTTCACAGCCTCCATGCGGTTGTAGTTCGCCCATTAGTCCCTCAAATATCATCACCATAATCAACACATAAGTAAAACCTGGTTAAGGATTCAAAGGTTCGCAAAGTTTTTCGCAAAGTACATTCCGTAAGTTTGTCGTAGTTAAAAAAAATTTAATGTGGCAAACCATCTTGTGAAAAAAAAATTATTCAGCTTTATTATCATATATAATATCATGGCATCTTAAATTTATTTGAAAATTTTGCTGTGAATCTCTTCTCCTACTAGTTAGCTTTGTGAACTTTACAGTAGAATTTGTAAATACTTAAACTTCTTGCCTATAATTGCCGTAAGGATCTTCTGCAGGCTTACTAACAGCTGTACGAACGTTGCGAACGACTTTACGCACGTTATGAACGCCGGATGAATATATTCCTATATTCCCGTGAATATTATCTTTAGCTGTATTCTACTAATGTATAATGGGTGATGGTAATCAGGCAACGGAGGGTGGGATAAACAGAGACTAATCCACTTGGAGTGCTGAACTGGTATAAGGTCAATTTATGTTAAGCAAATGGGAGGTGCGATTTTGGCATGAAAAGGCCCAGGAAAACCCTGTAGAACTGCCATAACCCCCAAGTCATTATTTCCAGTTGCTTTGTCATTCATCGCTTCGTTTATTGTTTAGCGTAATGTAGTATTTATTTATTTTGGGATTTGCGGAAGTGTTCACTGCCTTGAGAGAAGTGACACATAGTACTAATTAACCTACACGTTTAACCGAAAAGGGCCGAAATAAGACAGTCTAGCTACTCATCACTAATTCTCTTAAAGAGGCTTCAAGACCCGATGAAAATGCGTTACTTTGTTGCTCCGCTATTCACGAATAATCGGTTTCCACATAGTGGAATTTCCCTGTCGGATTTCTGGTGTCTCTATGCGCGTGTACCTGTGTTGTATGCTTCGAAAAGGATTTGCGAAAAATTAGTTTTCACGCAGTGAGCTACCCTCCTCGAGCAGATCACTGGCCATTGAAAAGTCACGCTTGTATTGCACTTTTTGTTTCCCTCGTCATAGTAGAATTTTGCGTTATAAGGCCGGTCGAAAATAATACAAATAGCTTTAGAGCCAAGATATTTCTCATCCCCAATAACCAAACAAGTATTGAAGTAACCTAATTTGTAATCATCCCACTCTAAAAGCTTTAAAAGTAAACAAACCGCCACTATAAATCCGTAGAAATATTGAAAATCTTGCACGAATAGCTTGACTTAGAACACTCAATGGTCCCACCCTTTGAACCTCTTTTCCATTAGCAAGGTAATAACAAGTGCAATAAACCAAATCGTAGCAGCCTAATACCCCCTTTGTTACAATTCATTAAGAACGGCATATCATCGATCATATGACAAAACAGTCCAGTTTCCAACTGTTCATTAAAGATTAAAGTACGTCGCGTCGTCTTATTTGTCGCTGTTACACAAAATCCTCATCCATAGATATTTCTCTCCAAATATACAAGAGTTGGACTTGAGACCTGTCATAGACGAATTCAACTCATGGGAAATCTGGGCCCCGGGGGGGGGGGGGTCGGAGCTCGTGGCCCATCGATCAAATGCGTATTTACACCTCTTTTTCCTCAACTATACCAGCATAGAATCTGATTCCAGTCACGGGTCAAAAACTTTTTTTCATGGGCAGTTTGGGCCCACTTGCCCATGAACACGGAGGGTGGGGGTGGTTCAACTCTCCCCAACCCCTATGATCCAAAAGCACAAAAGAATTTCATTGCCTTATTTCCAGCTATTGTCAAGTTAAAAACATTAAAAAATGGGCCATATGGGCCCAATTGCCCCTGAACCAAGTGGGGGTGGGGTTTGGGATCCGCAAAAAGTAAAAAGAGACCCCAATGCTCGCAATCTTACCAAGTTTCAACTTGATATCTGTTGATTCCGGTCACGGGTAACGAACTTTACTCCTGGGCAATCTGGGCCCAGTTGCACATGAACGTGGTTGGTGGGGGAGGTGCAACTTTCAAAGCAGTCTCCCAGCACTATGATCTACATGTACAAGGAATTGAATTTCATCGTCCTATGCCTAGTTCTGGTCAAGTTATGAACATTATTCACCGGGCAATGTGGGCCCATTTGCCCCTGAATCGGGTTGGGGTGGGGCGTGAGACCCCTAAAAGGTACAACTAGACCCCAATACCCACTAGTATACCAAGTTTGAACTTGATACCTGTCGATTGCTGTCAAGGGTAACGAACTTTACTCCAAGGCAATCTGGGCCCAGTTGCCCATGAACGTGGTGAGTGGGGGAGGTGCAACTTTCAAAGCAATTTCCCAGCCCTAGGATCTACATGTACAACGAATTTCATCGTCCTATGTCCAGTTCTGGTCAAGTTATGAACATTATTCAGTGGTCAATCTGGGCCCATTTGCCCTTGAACCGGATCGGGGTGGGGGTTGGGACCCCCAAAAGGCACAACTAGACCCACTACTCGCTAGTATACCAAGTTTGAACTTGATACTTGCACTGGTTCACGAGTTATGAGCTCCACAAAATATGGTGAAAACTGGAAACCGAAAACCTAAAGCTGCTACAGCGCTCGTAATAGTGGAATGTTCCTCCACTAAAAATGAAAAATACCTTAACACAATCCAGGTAATGCAGTTTGTCTAGTTAAATTATAAAAAAATGAGTTGGCTTTTCAGTTAAACTTTAAGCGTGTCTGAAGAGTAGTGGGAATTAATTAGCCTTCAAGAATAAATAATAACTCTCAAGAGAATATTCATAGTTCGTGAACGGAATACTTTCGAGCGGCATTTTTACATACAGGAGAGGTCGCTGACCACGAATTGGCCTCAAACACGTTAAAGGACACCTGAATGAAGAGTATCAAGTATCATCCCTATTTGTATGAATTCCGTTAACATTGCCTGCAGAAAACCCAATCCAATACGAAATATTGTTTCCAGGCCATGATCTTTGCTCCATTTTGCATCTGTCCTTATTTCAGTACCGAACAATTTTAGAAATGAACAAAAGTCTCCAATCAACCCTTCTTCTGGAATATTTTTTAACCAGTTAAGACTAAACGTATATCTAGAAGGAATTCCAATACGATCGGGCCAGCGTTGTACAAGATTTGAATGAATTACGCTTTTTGTCTTGGAGTCTGCATGTGCAAACCTCCAGAAACCAACATCGCTATTTTGAAAACGTCACGCTCAGGAGAAGAATGCTCTCCGTTGCCATGTATGTAAATGCATTCTCCATGGTGTGTTCAAGTAAGGTTTCATTGTTCAGGTGTCCTTTAAAAGGAAATCTCTTTGCAGTCCTAGTTAAATCCTAACCATCAAAAAGCAAAACCTTAATGACCTATAACTCTAGGACTGCGCAGAATTTTCTTTTAACAGTTTTGATTCCAATTTTGAGGCTATGTAATTTAACGATGCGACTTCACCTTTCAGGATTTGAAACGCTGCCCTAATTAAGGTCCATTGCTACTACAAATTCTAAAAAGATGTATCAATTTTCGTCCATACCTAGTGTAAACAAAATTCCTTCAAAGAGATGGTTGATATTACAGAACATGGAGGAAAAACCGTTACCAATCGTTAGGAATGATTATTTTCAACGCACCATTAACTCCGCTAGGTCATTCCATGTTCATATCAAGTCCTGGTTTAAAATTTCGCGCGCGGAGTAGGGGTTATATAGATGCTCCACATGTGATCGCAGACGCATCCGAACTAACTCTTTTAAAATCTCAAGGCCTCGCTTGCAAACAAGGCTGTAGATGTCGCCAGCGTATAGTTATAAATAATGAAGTGGTTGCCAAGATTTTTTGCTTCAGTTTCGATCAAGTCGTTTTCTGTATACTTTTGTCACGTTTCCTCGCGATCAATGACCAGTTTAGTTTTGCTTTGTCTGCCTGGTAGCTTTTGCAGTTTAAAGCCTATAGTAGTCCGAAGCCTCTGGCTACTGCATGGGAGAGAATATCAGGGGTCTGTGATTTCGTATCATCGCTCGTGATTCCAAGGGATTTTCGCTATAATGTTTGCGATCGCGATGCTCGTCAGCAGGTCCGTCCCAACAGATGATGACTCAAGGGTTCTCATTATGCTGACAATTAGGTGTGCCCAAGTGCAGCATGAAATTAATTAGCAAATATGAAAACGCAAGATCAGTCGGAAATCATGGACCTTCTAAAACAAATCCAGAGATGAGAAATACATTCTGACGTTCAGTCGCAAAGTATTTCTTTTTTCGTGTGAGCATGCTTGAGTAGCTTTTTCAAACCACTGTAGTAGCATGACCTAGAATATGTTTCCATGGAGTGTATCAGATCGCCTAATTTCCCTCCTAAAAATATTCGTACACTTTCGCTCTCATAATTAGCTCCTCTTTTACAAAATATCGGATTCATTAACTTGTCTTCTGCGGAAGATATCCAGTCTCTTGCCTCTAGGATAATGTACCCGTCCTATAAGATTCCCCTGTATTCGTTCACAGAGGGAGGAGCTCTTCCTAGTGTCTTTAGATATCGACCTAATCACGGATAGCTACTGGAAAAAAAAAATTCAGGACAGAGCATGAATACCCTTGCTGTTGCTGTAGTGGATGAAGGTGTAAGATACATCGCCATCTAGACTTGAAATTGGCAGTTGATATGCATGTAGTTTCAGCTTCCACAGTCGCTTTGAACTGGATCAATAAAACTGTTCCTGACGTAGTTTATTTCACATTTTCGATTAGAGGCCGCTGTCGCTAAGGGGTATCCTAGCGAATAATCACATTCCGGGGAAGATGACGTGAGACAGATGAATTTCGGTCCCGCCGCGGGGTTTAGTTTGACTTCAAGATTCCATTTGGAAGTATTCAAGTTTCTAACTATACAGGGAATACTTTTACTGCTCTGGT
Source organism: Branchinecta lynchi (assembly GCA_023053575.1). NCBI lineage: Eukaryota > Metazoa > Arthropoda > Branchiopoda > Anostraca > Branchinectidae > Branchinecta > Branchinecta lynchi. The sequence goes on from JAKZAP010000001.1 coordinate 25,948,086, forward strand.
CCGAATTTAAGTGATTGGGCGGGGGGGGGGGCTGTAAGTTGGAAATACGTTGTTGGAAGAATGTGGTTGGGGAAAAATGCGTCGAGCTTCCTCCTATACGTACCGCAGTAGACAACGCCGGTAATATTTTCTTTCGTCCATTCGGCTGCCTGTAAGCAAGAAGGCTGCCGGACAGTTTGGAATATCTCCATGGAATCGGAAAGAGGGACAAATTTGTAGGTCTGCCTTGTACGTCAGCATTCACAGTCGGATTTTCAAATTTGAGCCCAAGCTGACTGCCAATTATAATTGACTGTGCTAAACGGAAAAGTCAACTGAAATTTGTTCTAGCTCTAGTTCGGTCCTTCTTGGCAAGGGTCCTCTTCAGGATCAAGGTACCAAAACAATCAAATGTTTACTAGTTTTTTGTCAAGATTCTTAGGGATATAAAAGTTGTTCAGCTTGGGCTTAAGGACTTATAAAAGAGAGAGTGATGATCGGTGTACGGTGGTCGGTGTACGGCACATTTGTTCGGCATCGGAAGCTCGGCCATTTACAGTGGGGAATGTAAAAAGTGATAAATGTTTATGTCTTAGGCGGCACAACCCGAGCCCAGTGGGAGGATGTCACCGGGTCAACTCCCTTGGCCTTCGTCAACGACTGCGTCTCTTTCACAACCACCGTTTCCGCCCGGTTTTGGCTAATGGACTGTCGGAACATCACAGAAGCCGCTAAAATGGCTACCGACTTGTACAAAGAGGCTATCTACGTTCCATTTATTGCCAAGTAAGTACCTTTTCCCCAGTGGGATAAGCTCCGTTGTTATAAGCGTGGCAACGGAGTCGGAAGTCTGAGATTGGGCAATTAGAAGAGCTTATTTCGGCTGGATTTACGTTACCATGGGCCGGTAGCGCTCGTGGCGCCAATAAAAGATTTCTGCTCGCGGGATGTGGTACTGACAAGGCCAGCTGAAGGGTTATTTATGCCGGACAGTTTCCAGCGTAGCTCACTCCTCTGTTACCTGCTGTAAATATACATACAGAACTGCTCTCGGGTCCAGCAAGTCCGAGTCCTTAAAGTTTAATCAAACAGGGTTGAGACCCAACAGTCGAGTAGCATATCACTTATTCACTTAAGCAGGCCTGAAAACCGGACTAAAATGCTTTACATTTTTTGGTCTGTTATCCAAAGATAATCGATTTCATCGAATTAATTTATTCTTTCGGATTTGTTGTACCTGTATGTGCGTGTCCCTCTATGCTTGAAACATCTGCCAACTGCAAATAAGCCATTGGCAAAAATAAGATAAAAATGCCAGGTTCCTTGCAAAATATGCCCTACTATAATTTTCCTACTTTTCTACAGGCATAACTTCTCCGATGTGGGAATTTTTAGCCGTGGAAATGCAGGTCTTTGTTGAAATTCAAATTCTCCAGGTTTGGATGAACTTTGAGTTGTCCTGCAAGTAGCCCACACTCTAGACTTATTACTAGAGCCCCGGGGTCCAATCCAATCTCATTACTTTACATACGCATTGACTACCAACTGTGAAAATACGCCACTGAATGCCGTTTTCTTGAACCATCTTGATTAGATTTTTCAATGAAGATTTCTGGTTGAACAAATAAAAATATCTTTTGGGGTATAAGATTAGGAGGCAAGAGAACTGTCACATCACCATTAGGGGTTTGCTTTATATTACTAAAAGATCCGGATTTTTACGTGGTCTTACGTGAATTATAGCTGGATTGTTCTTAAACTTCAAGACTTTTCACTCATTTGATTCATTCCTATGCATATTTCCCCTAATTTGTCTTGGGAACTTCAAATGTCTCAACTTCTTCTGGAAGTTTCTCTGAAATAAAAATATTAGCAATTTGGATCTCCAGACTTCAGTGAGTACTTTCTGACTTCGGCTGAAAGTAATTTTACTTTAATTACCTTCCTTTAACTTTCCTTAAAGTTGAACTAGAAAGCCAGCTTATCTTGTAACTTAAGTATTTTGACCCAGTTGAGGGATTTTCTGTTTTTCCCCGACATGACGAAAGTCACAGTTGTACCGCGCAATTTGAATTTCACTGAGAACGTGGCCGTTCATCATGCAAGTGGTTGTAGCCAAAATTGGGTGAACGCGAATTTCAAACGCCACTCATATGCTAATTTTTCACGATGGAAGAGATGGCTGCCATATCCTAAAGTAACTTTTTTTTTCAAATTCAAATTATCAGTGATGTCGATAAGACCGCAAGGCCAAGATCAAGAATTTTGCACCGGCCTTAAGACCAAGACCAAGATTTTAACCGTGGTATTGAGACCAAGACCAAGATTTTAGCTCTGGTCTTAAGACCAAGACCAAGAAAGCCTATTTTACTTTACGTTTCTAGCCTAACTAAGGGTCATTAAAGGAAAGTAAGCTGATTATATTTCTGTCAATAAACACGCACATCAAATTTAAATAATTATATGCCAATAAGTCCCTGTTATATTTTAGATCAACGAATGCTGCCAATAGTTGCGTTTTTGCACATATCATGGTATCTGTTACCACGGTAACTGAATCTGCAATTAGTCACTTTTGCAGTTACCGCGATTTTCGACACTACGGTTACTTTGCAAACGGCAATCGCCGAATTCGCTCTTTTAGAAGTCATCCCAAAAAAACTGAATGGCTAAACCGAATGACAAATTTCTCTTCCACCAATTTGACAAAATTCCTAGGCTCTTCTGTTGATGATGATAACAGTGAGATGACTTTTTCAGATACCGTGATCAGTTACCACGGTATCTTGCTCTATGCGGTCACCCACTGTGGCTGAATACTCGCTCCACGGGTGCGGAAGTTGCTGGAACGCAGAAAACCTTCTCGTATTTGGGTTTCATGCTTCTGGGGCATGTTTTAGCTGTACAGACTTCATGCTTACTATTGCAGAACTTGCACACAGCCGCCATTTCCGAGTCTTTTCCACAAAGCCGAAAGTTGGTAAACGCATACTTCACTAGAGAAGGTTCCTTGGTAGCCATTTCTTTTTAACTGAACTTACTCACGTCAAGCCTTTCCTTATATATCATTTAAAGCGAGAAAAAGCCCCTAGAAATAATCATTATAATCCGCTAATCTCTTGACCTCCAAAATGTGGTCCTGATGATGCAATCCGTTATTAAACTTTTCCTGCTTTGCGATGTTTTGAAAAGTTCCGAAATTAGTCGGACTCTAATTAGGGTCTTGAAGACCAGGATAGGTCTTGGCGGCCGGAAGCGCAAGAACAACACCAATACCAAGAATTTGCCACTGGTCTTAAAGCACAATGGACACTTCTAATGCTTTACTTTGTATTAAATGCTTCACAAATAAACATTTCCGACTTCCTTTAGAAGGCGCTACGAAAATCTGCCGTTTTCTTGTTAGTTAGGAAAATCTGCCGTTTTAGCTGGGATATCGCGGCAGGAAATTCAAAAACTCCCAGCAATGCTTAATAGAATAGGATATATTTGAGATGTCACCAAAGTCAAGCCTCAGATGCAGTTTACCTGATTGTTCTAGTGTTTCAGATGGCTTAAAGTGCCTATTAAAAGTTTTGCTTTGTGGACTAGTGTTGTGAAGCTTGATTAGCTTGCTTTATAAAATGTACCAGAATATGCAATAAGCTTATAAAAAATAACATAGCTAAAAAAATCATTCAAAAACAAATAACCTATTCAAATCTGAATTATACAAGCTGATTTATGCATAAAATAAATAATAATAATAATAATATATTGCAAAAAAAAGGCCACAAAGCCTCTACAAAGTTCTTTTGAAACATTTAGGGTCGTACATTTGGGAAAGAAACATTCCATCAATTTCTTTCTTGAATTGGCTTATTGATGGGGAGTTTGCTGTTTCTTCGGGCAGTTGATTCCAATGGGGTGGCACGCGGTTCTTGAAACTCCACCGACCAATGTCTTTGCAGAACCTCTCTGTGGTGAGTTTGAGGCTATGACCGCGTAAGTTGTTGAAGTTAAAGTTGAGGATGTCGCCAGCTTCGACGTTTTCGTACATACCGTGGCATAGCTTGTATGTCTCAATGAGGTCTCCCCTGTGGAAACGGTATGCCAGCGTAGGGAGTTTCAGTCTTTCAAGCCTTTGCTGGTATGGGAGATGTCTCAGTTTAGGCGGGAATTTCGTGAGCCGCCGCTGAACAGTCTCGAGGGCATCAATGTCTCTATTTTAAAAGGGTCTAACTGAGCAGTGCCCATATTCGAGAATGGGCCTTACCAGCGAGATGTACAGTGTGGTAAGCATATGCTCGTTCTGAAACTGAAAAGATCTTCGAAGTAAACCGGCAACTTTGTTAGCCTTGGAAATGGTCTGTTCATAGTGGCTGTGGAAGCTTACTTGGGAGTCGACTATGATACCCAAATCCCTCTCCTCATCACTGCTGCTTAGGAAGGTGTCTCCAATTTTATAAGATGACGGCCATTTAGTTCGTCCTAGGGTCATCAGGTGGCTTTTCGTTGCGTTAATTTCCATCAGCCAGACTTTCATCCATTGATTGATTTTATCTAGATCAGCCTGTAGTTGCAGTGAGTCTTCAGGGGATTCGATTACTCGGTATAGCTTCGTGTCATCAGCATACAGCAGAATAGTAGAATCTATTCCGTCTACAAGGTCATTGATGTACAGATTGAACAATAAAGGGCCTAGAACAGAGCCTTGAGGAACTCCACTGAGGACATCCGCGTCTGTGTTACTGGTGGTACCATCGACGACAACTGACTGAGATCTTCCGCAGATGAAGCTTTGTATCCAGGAGAGTAAGCTATTTGGGGTATCTAATGATCCTAGCCCATACTGTCTAAGTTTGTGAAGCAGACGCTTGTGCGGGACTTTGTCAAAAGCCTTTTTTAAATCCAAATAAATTAGGTCAATCTGGTAGCCTTTATCTATTTTGGACCTCCAGTCTTCTACAGCAGTAAGTAATTGGGATTCAGCACTTCTCTTTTTCAAAAATCCGTACTGCTTTTTCGTGATGATTTTTCTGGCTAGGAGTTGCTCTATTAAGTGGTTCGCGATGATGGATTCCATTATCTTACAGGGGATGCATGTGAGACTGATAGGTCGGTAGTTTGAAGGGTCGCTGCGCTTTCCTGCTTTGAATATTGGACTGACAGTTGCTTTCTTCCACAGAGAGGGCAGTTGCCCCAATTCCAGCGACTTTTTGAAGATGGCAGTCAGCGGTTCGGCTATGACACCAGCGAGTTCCTTCAGTACTCTCGGATGAAGCTTATCTGGACCTTGCGATTTGCTCGGATCGAGTTGTTTTAGCTTCTGCAGTACTTCAGTGATGTTTATCTGCGGGTGATCGATTTCTTCCTCCTGTTTGTCTTTTATGTCAGGTAAAGGGTCTGAGACGTCAGGCTCCCTTGTAAATACTGATGAAAACTGATCGTTCAGCAGATTAGCTTTCAGCTTCGGGTCGTCAACAGAGGTGTTTGTGACAGGATTAATCAGAGATGGGAATGCTGGAGCGCATATGCGCTTCGCGTTCACGTGATGCCAGAAGTTTTTTGGGTTTTCTTTAATGTTGTCAGCGAGGTTCTTCTCTCGTACGTTGACTTCACGTCTGGTTGATTTTCTTACCCTGTTTCTGAGTCTACGGAAGGCTGCTCCTTTCTCGGGGCTATCGCGGTCGGTCGTGTATTCGTTCCACGCTTTTTGTTTTTCTTTGATAAGGTCGACTGTAGCTTTAGGAAGAGCGGCCCTTTTATTGTCAATGTATATCGGTATGAATTTGACCTCGGCTGAGAGTATAATTTGCTGGAACTTGGTATACATCTCATCCAGGGAAAAGTCATTATCAAATTCTTGTGACCAGTTTATCTGACTAACTTCGCTGCGCATCGCTTCGTAATTACCCTTGTAGTAATTTCGCCTTGGCTTCGCACTAGCTGCTGAGATATCTGTGCTTATTGCGAAGGCTATACAGACGTGGTCTGATTTTCCGACAGGCGGGAGGATGCGAATGTCACTTAAGATTTCGGGTTCCTCCACGAGAAGTAAGTCGAGGAGATTCGGTGTATCAGTCCCTCTCATCCTTGTGGGCTCGGATATCAGCTGTTCGAGAAAAGAGTCATCAATTGTTCCCAGAAAGTTCTTCTCTGGACAGTTAGAGTTGAATATGCTTGTGTAGCGCCTGGACCAGTCGATCTTAGGAAAGTTGAAGTCTCCAATGATAATCACTCTGTCCTTGTACTTTTCAGCATATTCTCTTATTTCGGAGAAGATCTTGACGTCATTATCTGGGCTGCTGCTCGGGCTACGGTAGTAAATACCAAGGTAAAGATCGGGCGATGCGTTTGATTTTATCTGGAGCCACAGACTTTCAGCTGGAGGGCTCTGACTAGTGGGTGCTAGAGCTGCTTCCAGTTCTGTCTTGTAGTAGCATAAAATCCCTCTACCAGAGTTTTCTTCCAGATTTGCCTCGGTAAGTTTGTACCCTGATATTTGGAATTCTGGTAATGTGGGCTGATAGCGACAGTTTTTGGGCTTCACCTCAACAATGGCCACGATGTGTGGCTTTTCCACTTGAATCAGTAGTTTGGTTTCATCGAGCTTGTTCAAGAGAGAGTCTGCATTAAAATACAGACATTTGATGCCATTGTAGTTTTTTCTTTGGAAGCTGTGGCCGTTATTTTGTCAGTGTCTTGATGGAGTTTCCTGAGTAGAGCTGTTTTCCGCTTGTGTGAGTCTCTTGGCCTGACGCTGTTGGGCATGGTGGGCCCTCTGCATTGGTGTTCGATCCGGGTTGATGTAGACTTGCTTGCGTACTGTGTCGTTCTTTGACTTTCGAAGGTTTGGCGCGCCCTTTAAGATCTGCGATCGTTTCTTACGAACTTCGATCGAGTTTCTTTCGAGCTTGACAAGCAGTAGCCTCGGAAAACCCGTATCCCGAGCTTGGCCAAGCCTGACTGTCTCCAGTATGTCTGTTGCCTGTAGTTGGGCGCCAACATCGTTTTCTGCAGTCAGCTGAATGACGTTTTCTACATCCGTTCTGTTCTTTGACTCGGGAAGGCCGAATATGACGAAATTTGCGCCCTTATCTTCTCGAAGTTTCCTTTCTCTTTCTGCTTTGATCATTGTAGCGACGGCTGGCTCAAAGCTGTCCGGCGACTGTCTACCTTCTGTTCCCCTAAGCTGTTGTTTTGTGGATGGTTGTCTTTGACTTGTAGCAGTTTGCTGTAGTGATTCTGTTACCTTTAGCTGCAAAAGAGCAACATTTCGCTTGCTACAGCTTGAACATTCGTATTTGAACAGCCGGGACGCCTCGTCGTGCAGCTTTATCGCTAAGAACAGGTCCAAATGCATGGTAGTGCAGCCTGCGTGTTCCCACTCGCCACAAAAGAAGCAGCAGATGGAAGTTTTGTCTTCTGCTGGTGAGTGACAGTGACTGCATTGGAATATGTTCTCAGATTCTTTGTTTCGCGAAGTTGACGGATCTGTGACAGGGGCAGGGGGGCTAACTGACAAAATAATGGGGTCTAGCGTTGAGCATAAACCATCTTCAACTGTGTTGCTTTGGGTGCATTGCTGCTCACCTTTTGGTGCTGGGGTAACCGACTGCTTTCGTTTTATCGTACCGGTATGTGGCGAGCTAGTGCTTTGATTCTTGCATGATGGACAAACAAATGTTTTTTCCAAATCTCGCGTAATCCTGAGCTTTAGACATCTTAGGTGGAACCACTTGGTACACTTAGTACATTTTACTCCACCACCGTTTGCCGAAGTTACTTTTTCACTGCAGATTCCGCATGGGCAGGTGTTAGCCATTGCTGATACAGAAATTCTTTCAATCTAGTAATGTTCTAACTGGTGGCAACTCTTTGGTAATTTACCGTGCTGGCGTTCTCCCAATGACTTCCCACGACGCTTCGACTTTCTACTAAGATCTACTAAGTATTATAAGAAATATCACTTTTATCTTTGTCCAAGCAAGTAAACTAAGCATGTACTGACCCAAAATATTACGCTTTGAAATATCACAGAGAGGAAACTGTTGAAAAGCTGCTGGTCTAGGGGGTAAGCATTGTTCGTAGGTTGTTACAGAGTGGGATTGTGGTAGTTTGATATGCCCATTGAACTTTAAGACCAAGATCAAGATTGTCGGCATCGGTCCCAAGACTGGTCTTAAGACCGAGACCAAGATTCAAGACTATATCTGTGCAAATTATGTAGCCAAACTGAAAAAAAAAAATTGCCTTGAAGTTTCACCGAAAAGGGCTGGGGTACGAAAATCTCGTTACCCGTCATTTATTCACTTAAATTGGCTGGAATACCCGCTGAAAATGCGTTACTTTGTTGTTTCGCTATTCACGAATAATCGATTTTCAAATAGTGGAATTTCCGTGTGGTTTCTGGTACTTCTATGTGCTTGTATCTGTGTTGTATGCCTTACGAGAAAGATTCATGAAGTTTTGTTTTTTCAGGCACTAAGCAATCTTCACCAAACTCACCATAATGCCCACTCAAAATTCGCGTTTGTGTTGAGATAAAAATTTCCCGCGTCATAGTAGAATTTATGTTGTGGGGATGGCCGCAGATATTCTGAACGTCATAACTAGAGCAGATAGTGGAACAAAAAAATCCCTTATCAGAATCTAAATAGTTAAGTGTATTCAGTTAAATAACACAAAAATAAGTTGGCTTTCCAGTTATACTTGACCGAAGAGGACCCTCAGAGGCTACTTAGACATACTACTATTTCACAGTATTATGTTTGAGTATTCTCACAAAAAGGCGTGGAAGTGAAATTTCTGGGAGGCTGTTGAAAAAATAAACAAGCGGCGGTAAAAGCACCGCTCCAACACTAATAAAATAATCCCTCTTCAAGAAAATACTGGGCTTCCATAAGTGGTGTCTCTCCAACGAGGTCCATTCTTTTTTCCAGGCTCCCAAGGGAAATTTGTTTGCTCGACGGCAAGTTGACAGGAGGCCCTTGAGAATCCCAGAGATCCAAATTTCACCGCCTAAAAAGTAAATCCTTGAGTCATAAGGAACGTGCTTTCATCCCCAGTGCTCCTGTTGTTACAGTATTCGTATTCTGCAATGCAGACTCTTAAGTTCAAAATCTCTGAGATGAAAATAGAGTAAATTGCTTTTCTTGTGGGATCGCGCTTGGATTGGCTGGAGTTAGGAATTGTATCCATGCTCGCTTGCTAGCCAACTAAATTAGCCGGGGAAGGACGACGTGACTGGAAGCGTCGAAGCTTCCAGCTAATTCAGTATCGTGCTTGAAAAACAGGACAGGGACTCGAAGTCGGCCGCTAATAGGATCCTACTGGATACAGCAAAATGGGGCCAATCTGTTTTGTGTAAAGTCTCTCCGAAAACTGGACCCCAGATTCGGGTTCAGGTTCATTTATTCTTTTCAGTACTTACACGCATGAACTATCATGTACTCCTGGAAAATAGCAAAGCATGAACGGCATGGGAGTGATATGAATGAGAAAACAGTTACGTTTTTCAGAAGATGAGAAAAAATTACTAGCGTACTATGTTACTCACCAGCTCCAACTCAAAAGAAAACAAGTGTCCAGCATTTCTCCTAAAACGCATTTTTTGTCTCACCGGTGATGTCGCTGGAATGGACCTCCTATTAGGTTCTGGTTAGTCTGCTGCGTTGAGAATTAATGAGTCACTGGTTGGTTAGTCTAAATACGGGTTATAAAACTCCACCAGTTAAAAACAAACGTTTCTCAGCAGCAGAGACCGCCAGTAGTATTCTGGGAAAGGACTCCAGCTTTTGTAAGGTCTTGAACTGGAAATCCCCTTCCTTCGAGGGATCAACTCGTGACATCTTTTCCTGTTCAGTCTCATGCATATCTCAAGGGACCACAGGTGGCCCTTAAATATAATTCCTATCTCGCCGACCCTTGTCCCTTCTATTTACTGGAAAAAGGCAACGCTTTGCATTCTGCTAAGGCGAACCTTAGCAATTGCGTTCGTCTCCCGTCTAGGAGCAGATTGCGAATTGCCAGTGTCCCTTTTTGTGGATTTCCATTTGGACGTCCCATTTGCTTCCCTAGAGAGATAATCCGCGTTGCTGAGACTCAGAATTGCCTCGGATTTCGTCAATCCTCTCCTTTCTCTTCATAGGTTTGTTGTTTTCGCTAAGCGGCATGAGGAGATGGAAGCTCGTCTCCGGGTGTTCTGTATGACAGACGACAAGGAGGACAAGACCTTGGAGACGCAGGAGCACTTTGTGGAGGTGGCAAAAAGCAGAGATATTGAGGTAAGTCTTGCCACTGTCTGAAGGACCTGTCGCGCCTAAAATAGCGATCAGGTTTACTTCCGGAATCATTCCTATGCCCTGGAATTCATGCAACCTAGCCGCACCACTAGTACGCCCTCTCAGTTGCACACATCAGAGGCGTCGCATATTTATATAAGTCTCTAAAACCTAAATATATCCCTAAAGAAACACTAGGTGTTTATACATATCCCTAAAAAACCTATATTTAATTACATATCCCGAAAGACATAGTTGACATCAGCGGCCTCGCGTATCTGGAGGGGGACGGCCTCCGCCAACGTGGTCGGCAACCTGTTAGGTTTGTTTCCTTCCCCGAAGTTGAACCAGAGGATTGACAGCCTGACGAGGACCTTGCCAAGAAGGGCCGAAATAAGGCTGATGAAGAATCTTAGCTGACATTGTTTGAATAAATGTTTCAAAGTCAGCTTGGGCTCAAAGAAGATTTTGCAAACGTTTCGGCTGAAACATTATGCATAACAAGCATTGGCAGGAAAGTCGAAAAACCGCCGGAAAAGCATTTGATGGCCTTTCCAGATAATGATGGCAAGAACATATGAGGTTTCTCCACGTCCTTCGTCATATCAGTTAACTTCTTTAATAACTAAGGATTTGGGGGGCTTCAGGTCTTCGATATTGGCTGTTAGAGCTCCAGTGGGGCCTAAATCATTTCCTTTTTCTAGTCAGCCAGAAGCTGTGTAAATCCTCACCGGTGGGCTTTTGAGAATTTTTATTGATCTTCAGAGCTTTCTGAACGAGAGCTAGAAGCTCATATGGCACTTGTGCTGGGTAAGAGGATAAAAGTAGGAATTTGCCAATTCGTGGGTTTGTTATGATCATTTGTAAGTGAAATCCTTGAGATGAGAATGATCATGGACCCTAGAAAATCACGAGAATCTATCGATTGATAACAAGACCCAAGGTTTCGTTGGGATCCGAAGAATCTAATATTTGATCCAGACCATTGGGTCTTGTCTTCGCCAGACCCAGTCTTCGCCAGACCCAGTCTTCGCCACGCTTATCATATGAGAAAACCAAGTTCAGATACACCTCTACAAGCCATATCTATTTTGACGGTACTGACCGAAACTTCCTGCTTTAATTCTGCCAAATTTCCGGCTTCAGCCGAATTTCGAGCTAACTACTTGTCCGGCAAAAAAAAAACAATTTAGAAACGAATTCAGTGTATCTCCTTATCCCTATAAAGAACACCTAATCTACTTCAAATAAAACTTTAACTTATAAAAAAAAATTCCGGTTTCAACCGGATTCCAGACGAATTATATGTTCGGGTAAACAATGATTGTCATATATAGACTCAGCGTCTTTTCTTAGCCCTAAGTCTGTCCTCTAATCAACTGAAATAAAACTTTCGCTTTTAACAAATTTCCTTTTTTGCCGGATTCCGGGAGAACTAGTTGTCCGGTTCATCGCCGTGTTCAGCATGTCTTCTTACCCCTAATCGAACATCTGATATCAACTTCAAATAAAACTTTTAATTTAACCAACTTTCCGGTTTTTGACGGATTCCGGACGAAGTACTTGTTCGGCGAGAAAATGGTTTTCATCATCGTGTTCAGCATTTCTACCTACCCCATAATCGACTATCACATTAGCTGTTTAAAAATATTTTGTTTGCCCCTTAATTTGAACCCTCACCCCTAAATGTAGGGCTACAGAGCCCATCTATGAACTTGATCTTACCCTTGACCCAAAGAATTCTCACACCGAGTTTCATCAAGATATTTCATTCCCTTCGAAAGTTATCGTGCTGACAGATGGACGGACAGGCGGACAACTTTTGCGATGTCATATGCATCAAACAATCAATCAATCGTTGTAATTTTCCAGAATATTTTACAAAGCAGGTGCATTGTCAAGACATAGTTAAAAAATTAGCACACACAAAAAAAAAGACGAACATTATCTGGCATTGTAGCGCTGAACAAAGTAGGGGACAAAAGATGGATTGTATCGCTCGCTGGAGATTGCAGGTGGTTGCGTTAGGGTGACCATCCCTCCACTTACGTTTTGGGATCCCAAAAAGTATTTTATTTTTGCCCTTGGCTGTGATGATGCGCACTTTAAGGGTGCTAGAAATTCATTTCTAAGCAAAACCCTTGAGGCAAAAATTATCATGGGCTCATGGGGATCATTAAAATCTATATTTTCCTTAAAGTACCTGTCTTACCTATAATACTAACGCAACCTACTTCCGTAGTCACTCCACCCATTTCTAAACCCGGATACCCGAATTTCGTATGGTACATTCTAACACCGCTAATAAAACCTCGTTGATTTTTATCACTTATCGTGTTTCACTACCTTCGACGCAATCACGCTGTCGTCCCCAGTCTGTGATAAGTTTTTCTATCAAAAAATTCCCCCCATTTTCGCCACGAGTCAAAATATGCAACACACTATATTTTCGAAGTATTCAATTATTTAAAAAAAATACCGGAAGTATAAGTACATTTTACGAGGGGTCCTTTAAAAGTGTTTTTTTTAATACTTATAATTTGTAAGCCAGTCTTGTCAATTCTCTGGTGTTCAAGCCAATTTTCATCGTCCTAGCACATGGAAATATCTTAAATCGCGACCACCGGGATTCGGGACTCGAACTCCCCCAGAGTGCCCGAATCCAGTCCGGTTCTGTCACTGATTTGTCTAGGGCTTACGCCTGTTCTCTAATAGATGGTGCGGTCCTATCAACTGTGTATCTAGGGCTTTTGCATGTTCTTCCCACCAAGTGTCATGCAAGACCCGTCCACTCTGAACATGTCACATGATTTCCGGTTCCCCCTCCAACTCTCCCCAAATTCGCTACTCTCTAAGCATGTAGAAACAATTCTGCCCTCCCCACCACTCCCCCCACATTGATCGGATATTTTCCACACTTAAAACTAGCACTTGAAACGCACTTAAACCAAATATCAATGTAAGATCCGATCCCCCGTTCAAAAGTTGGACATACCTCAAGATTCTGCATTCCCCCTCCCTCCACTCTCCCCACGATGGTCAGGTCGGAGCAACGACTGTTGTCACTTGTCAGGTTAAAGTGGTCGAGCCTCTCATACACCTACCAAGTTTCAGCTTCCTCGCCCATGTGGAAGCATCTTAAATCGGTACAACCGGAATTTCGAAACCCTGGCTCCGTGCGGTCCTATCAACTGTGTATCTAGGGCTTTTGCATGTTCTTCCCACCAAGTTTCATGCAAGACCCGTCCACTCTGAACATGTCACATGATTTCCGGTTCCCCCTCCAACTCTCCCCAAAGGCTCCGGATCCATTCCGGAGTTGAAGTTTGACTTCTGAGACACGTCTTTCCGAATATCAAGTTTCATTAAGATCCGATTCCCTGATCAAAAGTTATATATACTTCAATATTCCGGATTCCCCCTCATTCCACTCCCCCACGTGTGGTCGAATCGGGGAAGTGACTATTTTCAAGTTCGCTTGGTTGGGTCCCTAATATGCCTGTCAATTTTCATCGTCGTAGCACATCTGGAAGTACCCTAACTCGCTATCCCCGGACTGACCGACGGACAAGTGATCGGTATATGGCACTTGGACGGAAGGTAAGTTCCATAACACGTAAGACACGTGTTCTTTACAAATATCAAGTTTTGTAAGGATCCGATCACTTTTTCAAAAGGTATAGGTATATCAAGATTCCGGATTCTCCCTCCCTCCACTCCCCTCACGAACTTTTCGTAAGTAATTATGGTCGAGTCCCTAATATGTGTTGTCAAGTTTCATCGTCCTAGAACATCTGGGATCAGACTACCTTTACTCGGCATCAGCGGCGAAAGTCCGGACCCCCCCCCCCCCCTCAATCTCCCCCCACATGGAATGGATACTTTCCGTTCTTGTCACTAAATATCGAGGACTTAGTGCTTGTTCTTTCCACCAAGTTTCATCTCGATCCCTTCACGCTGAGACACGGGATCTTTCCAAATATCAAGTTTCATTAAGATCCGCTCCTCCGTTCTAAAGTTATACATACCTCAATATTCCAGATTCCCCCTCCCTCCACTCCCCCACGATGGTCGCATCTGGTTAATGACTATCTCCAAATTTGTTTGGTCGGGTCCCTAATATGCCTGCCAAGTTTTGTCGTCCTGGCACATCTGTAAGTACCCTAACTCGCTATTACCAGATTGACTGACCGACAGACCAACCGACGAAAAAAGTGATCGGTATATGGCACTTGGCCGGAAGGCAAGTTCCGTAAAAACGAGCTTTTCTTCTAAGTGTGAGCTGTGCGCGTACATTGATCCCAGGGATTCAGAGATGAACAGTTTTCCTAAATGCAATTTTTCTAGTTTCGTTTTTCGACGAAACTAGAATTGAGTTTGGTCGGATCGATGAAATGTCTTTTGGTGGTGGCTTTGGTTGTCTTGGAGACGACCGTTCCTTGCTCATGGGATGGACATGAGGTTAACTTTTGTTCCATCCTGCCCCCCCCCCCCACCCAATCCCCACCAAAATTCGTGGTTGTACTTGTTTTAGAAAAATAGGAAGTAGAGATCCTTCACGATCCTTCAGCCCAGTCTGACTGCGAATCAGAGCAAAGTAACACAAGAGAGTAGTACCAAGACCTATGCTTTGCATGCTTCCGAATCGGGCCATACTTGTAGTGCCGACCACTACGCATGTGGCATGTAAAGCGAGACAAACTTGCGCGTTTAGAAATTTTTAGGAAAGATAAGATTTGGTCTGCACACATCGAAGAAACAGGGGAGGTTGTTTCTTTGTTTGCTGTGTTTAGAATTTTTTAAGTTGTTGGAGCCAGTTCTGGTGCATGACTGATTGAGTTGCAGTAAGGACGTTCTCTATCACTATATAGTGGTGGTAGAGGCGTGTCGCTGCTAGTCGAATGTGTTTTACGTCTTCCCTAGTGTTATTTTGCTCTGCTTCTAATCAATATTTGAGGACGCTAAACCGACAAGTCAGCTGAGATTTGCTCTAGCAATATTTCGGTCCATCTTGAAAAGGGTCCTGTTCAGTTTCAGGCCCAAAAAACTACTCTGCGACTAAAATAAATGACAATTATATCTTATTTTATCAATTACTTCGTAGCAGTTTCGGTGAGTGAAAGCTGTTGGTGGACCTTCCGGCCTTCTCCGCTGCCATGCTTTTTGTTTAAGTTGGGCCTAAATTTAAACACATATTTTGTCCGGATTAGTATAAAGAACGATGAACGACAAGATAAGTCACAAATTATTGAGCAATAGTGCCGCCGAACAGTGGCTATATAATTTCTTTGGAAATCGAACTTCGGAGCATAACTTGTAAAGACGTCTACACTCTAGTCCTCCGGAACGAAATGGAATGAGCTCAATTAGGCTAGACAAAACACCGAAAGAGCTACGACGGCTAATTAAAAGGCTGCCCTTAGAGCGAGAGTGCCTTTTATGGTTTCCCGTCGGGAATGCCCTATAAGTGCCAGGAAGTCCGGCGTTGCAATCCCGCTAGATGTAGAAGGGCGATAAGCTGTTCAAGCTTATGGATGTATTTATACATTTTCGTGCTGCCTGGCTTTTCCATGTCTATTTTTCCAATGCAGTGTGGCTTAGAGCGTTTAGTGCTGCTTTCAGTTAAAGCGTTAAGCCGTTTCACACGGAGCTTTGCAAATCTTACCCTGGGTTTGGAAAAACCCAATGCAAGCTTTGCGTCTACGTATTGAAGATCTACGCGACTCACAATTGGACTCAAGTCTTCTTTTGCGTTTGCATTAGCGCAACCCAACCCGCAGAAAATCAGAACCTACATAAACATTGATTTAAACAACATAAGGTACATCAGACATATGGAATGATACGAGATATGTTGCCGATCAATGGCAGGTGTCCAGACGTCTCTGATTTAAGGGCTAGTTTGACTGCAGATGGCAGATTTACGTATCCGTTCCTGTCAAACATAAAGTCTGAGTTGAATCAGGTTCGTATTGAAAACTTCATTTTGGGGAATATCCTGCTCCCCTTCCAGCTCCACCCCCCCCCCCCCCGTCCACACTCGAGTCGGATTTGGCCGGGATCCCGTAAAACGGTAGATCTAGGGCCCGCTCCTACCAACCCTCCTGTTTCACTCGAATCAAACCTGACTGCTAATCATAGTTAACTGTGCTAAACAGATACGTCAGCTGACTTAGCTGTAAGCCTGAAGAGGCCCCTCCAAGCTGATTAGTGTAGTCAAATATCAGCTATCCGTGTTTAGGTTCCCAATCAGTGGATTCTAGCACCGCAGATAGATGCACTTACGAGAACCCAGTGGTAAACCCCCCCCCCCCTTACATCACGATTCCTTTTACCGCTGAAAATGCCCTTGCTGAAAGTGGCCTTAACATCACCTTTTCAGCTGATCTGGTATATTAAACAAGAGCAAAAATTCACTCTTAGTTTCGAATTCATCTTGTGTTGTCCAGTTCGCTCCTCTGTAAACTAGCATATCGTCCAGGGCGGTTGCCTAAGCGTTTAATCCCACTGCTCGTAAAAGATAATTAAAAAATCGCATCTGATGGTTCCTCGGTGTGTTAAGAACTTTGAGCTGCTGTTTCGCTGCGGATTACCAATCTTGTCGAGACGGTCCGGGGTTACTCTTGATGGCTGTCTTTATCAATCCAGACGGGGCTCCGTTCCACGAATGTCTCTCATTCCCTTTATCAAATTTACCAAGTTATCCGACGATGTTGCTGGCAGTGACAGAGAGGGTCGTAAAGGCTCAACTTTACTGAATTGGTTTTTCTTTTGTGCCGTTGACTGAACGTTAGCTGCAGAATCTGCTATTGTAACTTCTGGGATTCCGTGCACACGGAACTGTTCATCCTGCGAATGCAAAAACTTCGGCGATCAATACCTCGACAGGCAGACGCAGTTGACCTTAGTGGTCCCAACCAGATGAGCGCTAAGGTGTTCAGCGCTCCAGACGGATTAGGCTTAGTGTGTCCTCCCTCGCCCTATCAGTATCCGCCACGCAGGGATATAGTAAAAGATCCATAAGTGAAGCTCTTGATGACTAACTCTTCGTGCCGATGAAGAATCGCCGTGTGCCTAGCCAAGAGCAAAAAAACTCATCACATCCGTCCCCAGCAAACGATGTTGATTGGTTCACATAGGATTTGAATCGTCGCTCGGGTGACGTTTCTTGCTCTTCCCGTGGTTCATTGGTGTGTTTTGGACTAAGTCATAAGTCGGATGAAGAGAAAATAGCGGCTTTGACTTTTTAAACTGAACCATATTGCAAAAAATTGTTAGATACCCGATGAAAAATGTATCGCAAAATAGTACTATGAAGTAGTACGAAAAAGTTGCATGCAGTACTAACGATGCTACTACATTCTTCTACTTCAAGGCTACCGTGTTACTGCATACTACTATATGCTACTATTAGCAAGAGACAGGATGCTACTGGATACTACTACATAAGATTGGACCAGTCTGAGGCACATTAAATGATAGTATCCTTTGCTATTACATAGTATTACATGCAACGTTTTCGAACTACTACCATACTAATACGCAGGCTACAAATTTTTCACCTTTGCTCTTCTTAGGGACCTAATATTAAAACATATAAGAAATATAGTAGAATTTTAGTAAAACCCTGATAATGATGATTCGCCTTATTCCAGTTCATTGTCTCTGGAAAGAATTTCTTGAGTTGTAGAATCGGGAGAAAAGAGTGACAGGCAATGAGCTAAGGTGTTAGGAATAATTCTTTCTTTAGAGTTCAACCGAACAGAGGCTTCAAAACCCGTTAAAAATGCGTTACTTCGTTTGTCCGTTGTCCGCAGATGATTGATTTCATCGAATGGAATTCTTTCGGATCTGTGGTACCTGTGTGTGCGTGTCCCGCAACGCTTGAAATATTCAGACACTACAAAAGTAAGCCATTGCCGAAAAATCAGCTGATTTCTCATTTTCCTACTTTCTACAGAGAGGAGTAACTTTTCCGAGCTTGGCATCTTTAACCTTGAAAATTCAGTCCTTTGTTGAAATTCTCCGCGCCTGGGTGAATTTGGGCTGTCGTGCAAGCAGCGCACACTCTGAACGTTAATACTAGAGCCGTGGCTAAACAAAAATACAAAATCTCTTAGACGGTTAAAAATATTCTAGTGTATTTAAATATCAAGTGTAAAAATAAGCTGCCTTTTCAGTTAAACTTTAAAGGACCTGTCTTACTTATAATACTAACGAGACCCCAATTCCGTACGGTACATTCTAACCCCTCTAACAAAACCACACTGGTTTTCTCACTTGCCGAGCTTTGCTACCTTCGATGTGTATCACGCTGTCGACGGTTGTCTGCGAGAAGTTTTTCCATCAGAAAAAATATTGTTTAAATTGTTTCCCTGTTTTCGCCATAAGTCAACGGGTCTCGGAAAAAGCTTAAAACAGCCAAGACAGTGGGTTATTTCTTTAAAGCACAGCCTAGTTTTAAGGTGTTCAAATATTTTAATATATGCAAGTTGAAGAGTAAATAGTGCGAGGGGTTCTTTAATAACCCGAAAGAAGTGAATCCATGAGCAAATTTCATTGTTGAGGAGACTTTGGTGGAAGTAGAAGGTTACACATATGACGAAACAGAGGGTAGGGCTACAGCTAGAGTAAAGAAAGAGTATCTTGAACCCGTTTTCAAGACCCATTTAGCGATCACTCTTTTTGTCTGACGTTCCTCCACTGCCAAGTGCTTCCGGGTTGGTGGTGAACTTTTTGCCCTTTCTGGTAGCCAGAGCCTTGCGTTGTACCTAACTCCCGAATAGCTGTAGAGCTCAGTGTTTCCTCAGCGATGTTATATAGAAGTAATCCCCCTCCCCAAAACCACATTCTTCTGCTCAGTTTTCTACCCACCGCCCGAGAGCAAAAAAAACGTCATCACAGCCGTCCCCAGCAAACGATGTCCATTGGTTCACATAGGATTTGAATCGTCGCTCGGGTGACGTTTCTTGCTCTTCCGTGGTTCATTCAGCGATGTTATATAGAAGTAATCCCCCTCCCCAAAACCACTTTCTTCTGTCTGTCTTTCTTCTGTCTGTCGTTCCCTCGGTGTCGAGTGCTTCGAGGCTGGTGATCGGCTGGTTTCCTCCCCCTGTCTAGTAGCAAGAACAAATAAGCACCCGAACCCCTGTCTCCATATCCCTACACGACCATGCGGAGTCGAATAGATTCCTATACCCTCCCCGATGCAAACGCGTAGGAGCTACGCGTGACGTCACATTTCGTTTCCTCTACAAACAGTTATATCGCAGTAAAGCTCCCGAGAAGAAATTTCCAAAGTAAAAGCCGATTGGTTGTCTGGACGCGTTGCAGAGTGGGTCAGCGTGCCTCCTGCACTTTTTCCTCTGATATGCGCAGCGGCGAAGAGGGAAGTAGACGGGCATCAATTTAAAGCTCAGCAAATACCTCTAGCTGAGCTTAGTTTTGTCAGGGCATCCATAGTCGCTGCTTGTGATCAACGACGGGAGTTCTATTGGCTAATTCCTTATTGCTGGTAGCCAGAGCGTTGCGTCGCCGGTGTCACACACAATTATCCCCCCTCTCCATCACCACACCCTCATTCTGTATTTCCTCCCCTCCCCCTCCCTATATGCATTTTCTCGACTCGACTTCCCTGACTCAACAAATCGTTAGCCTCTCTCCCTAAAAGCTTTCGGTTCATTAGGAGAGCATCGTAGGACTCGTTTGCAAGTGTTGGAGAAAGGAGGGGTGGAGATGTCAGTTGTGTTTACTGATTCGCCCTTTTCCAGTTCAGCGCTCCTAGGTTACAATTGGAAATTTTACTTCCAGTGACATCTTAATCAAATAAGGTTGAAAACTAAAGAACTAAAAGCCTATCTAAAAAAAAAAAAATTAAACAAAAGGAAACTATGGGAAGCTGACAGTAATAATCAGTAATAAATTCTATCTTTGGCGAGGGATCTGAGGCATCAATTTGGAGTAGTTCCAATCGTACTTATTCCATTTCGGGCGCTCAATTGGAAACTCGCGAATTGCCTTCTTTGTTTGAGCGCCTGCGGTCAGTTTGACCAGGCATATTTGTGGAGCTTGGCCGTATAACGTCACTTCTCCTTTTTCATTGGTTAAATATTGGCCGAAATGCCTCAACTTCGTTTTGCGCTTCTGCTGCTACCAGTTGAGAAGTGACGCCGTCACCAATTCCGTCTGCTGTCTTACAGTGTGTCAAAGGCCAAGTTAGTAATATTTGACGGAATGCTTATGTATGCTACTTCCAGAGATGTCTCCATTTATTTTTTTACCCGAAAGTTCTAACTTTGATACAACGTTGCGGTCGGCTTTTTTTACAGACCTTTCTGTACCCTGATCATGGTTATCGGCACTGAGATTGGCAGACCGGAAATCGTTTTAGCATGGAATATAAATCTGATGTTGAATCGGAGGCATTCTAGCATTTGCAGTGTCTAGTCACCATCCATTTTTTTGTGCCAAATATGCTAGTACATTTTCCTTCATTTCCGACAAGCATGATTTGAATACCTTCGGTGGCGCCTACGGCCTTAAATTACATTTATTTATTTATTTGCCTTTTTTCGTCATGGAATAACCGAGAATAAAAAGGGTCTTCCCTCAATTTTTTTTTGTTATCTTTGCCGAATCATAATTCAGGCGCGAAAGGGTGAACTAAATGTTGGGAAGCAGGCCCTCTATTCTTTCTGTCATGTCTGATTGAAAATTGACAATGTTTTCTAGAAGAAACTGTGTGTTCAGTAAGCTAGTTCAGTTCAGTTCATTTTTTTGTATACAAACAATGCCGATCCCTACAATAAATATTCCTTCGCTCCAAGCCGACTGCGAATCAAATTTGACAGTGCAAAACGGATCCGTCAGCTGAATTTTATGAGAGCAATATTTCAGCCCTTCTCGGTAAGGGTCCTCTTCAGGAAGTTGGACCCTATTGCCTGTAAATAAACATTACTGCTATAAGACTCGGAAGCGTGAAGTCTCTGGAATACTGCCGGGTCAATCAAAGTAGGGTATTGCCGGCTCAATAAGAGTACTCTGGTCCTTCAGGCTTAGACCGCTCAAGCTCGAAAATTAATTTGTGGAAAAATTAAAATCCATCAACTCCTTGCCAGGAAGGGCCGACATATGCTCGAAAAAAGTTCAGCTGATGTGTCCGTTTTGCACTGTAAAAAAAAAAAAAAAAAAAAAAATTACATGGACCATTACAGGAGTCAATACCACAAACAACAAACAAATAAACGAGTCTCTTCAACATCAAAACAAAACAAAAAGACCTATTCAGATTCCTTAGACTTCTGCATTATGTTGTCGCATATTAAAACTCACACCTGTTGCTTGTAAGACTGAAAGGATACCTTGTGTTATAACAACCTTACTTGAATTACTGTATTTAGTCTATGACAATTGCATATATGTTCTAGTTGTAGGTAATGACAAGTGCCAATTAATTTGCGCGCGCATGAAATGTTGTGCCGCATTTATTTTGAAATTAAATTAAATTAAATTAAGACGGGCTCTTGGTATAGGAATATGTCGAATGTTGGATATGCTGAAGAATAAAATTGAATTGAACTGAATTGGACTGAACTCAACTGAAGGATCGTTTTTGTTTGTCTAAGTTGTGAATAACGTTGGCTGTTGATAGGATTTTACAGAAAGTAATGGTACAGGATAAATTACGCTACTCATTCTTGTCGACTGGTAAAGGTTTCTTTAGTTTAAATGTAGTCAATTATGTTAGTATAGCATATTCTTTAAATACTAAATATTTCCGTCACATCAGTTCAATCGGACCGAGAGCGATTTGTTTTGGTGTATCCTACTGAAAAGAAATCGTAAGAAATCAAAGTTATCATGATTTGTACTGTCCTTGACCTTGTTGTTGGTTATGACCTGCAGTTAAGCTATAAAGCAGTTTTTTTCAGGTTCTGGACAGCAAAGCTCAATACCTGGAATTCGGTGGAAATTTAGTACCTGTTATGAAGTCTGGTGATCAGTTAAATCTTGTGTTCAAAGCCTTCAGAGAGAATCGACTTGCATTCAGCATGCGAATCCGAGACACAGCGTCAGAGCCAGTTGGTAGACTCGCCTTCATGAAGGAAGCTCGCGTAAGTGGTCCGGAATTTCCGTTCTTCTCGCTATCTTCTCTCCCGAATAGTTCGTGCCGATTTCTGATTTTCTCTCGCGTTTTCGCAAATCAAATTACTTTCCTCTTTTACTCCCATCTGGGTCACCCGAGTAGCGTTTTCCTGTTGGCTTCGTATTTACTGTTTAAGCGCTTTGATCAACATAACAAATGGGCCGTAAAGTTCAACTGACAAGAAGCTTGTTTTGTGTCATTTAATTAAATACACAGAAAATTTGGATTCTTCTGCTAATGATTTTTTTGTTTTCTACTATCTGCTCTAGTTATGACGTTCGTAACATCTGCGGCCGTCCCCACAACGTAAATTCTACTACGACGCGGGAAATTTTAATTTCAACACAAACACTGCTTTTCAGTGGCAGTGTTGAGCTTGGTGTGCCTGAAAAAAAAAAAAAAAATCAAAGTCTTTCTGGTAAAGCATACAACACAAACACAAATAATATGTTTCCTGACCGAAAATTCAAAATTAAGTGTCTTTTTCTGTGTTTGTATGTGGTTGTTTACTCTCTTCATTTACTCCGCCTTTCCAAAATGGCGGGTCATAAATAAATTACTTACTTACTTACTTAGAAGTACCACAAATCACACGGAATAACGAAGTAACGCATTTTCAGCGGGTCTTCAAACTAATTAGTGAATAAATGATGGGTAGCTAGATTGTCCTCTCCTAGCCCTTTTCAATTAAACTTTAAAGTTAAACTGAAAAAGGCTGAAATAGAACAATCTAGTTACCCATCACTCATTTACTTAAAGAAGCTTGAAGACTCGATGAAAAGCCTTACTTCGCTGCTAGGGGGATTTTCCCTGTCGGGTGTGTGATATACCTCTTGCGCTTATACCTGTATTGTATCATTTACGAAAAATATTTACTAAAAGTAAGTATTCACGCAGTGAGCTACCTTTAGCGAGCTGATCACTGGCCACTGAAAAGCCGCGTGAGTATTGACATTTAAATTTGCTAGGTCATAGTAGAACTTTGCGTTGCGAGGACGGCCGTAGACATTCTGAAAGTCATACTGGAGCAATTAGTGAAAACAAACACAAAAACTCAAAACAATCCAAATAATGCAGTGTATTCACTTAAATGATCCAAAATAATGGCTTTTCAGTTAATTTTCTCATTCTCTCCGAAAATTGACGTGCCGCAGGCAGGTCTCCCCATATATGATAAGCCGAGCTTGTTGATCCACTGGCACTCGTGCTGCTCTCACCTTGATCGTAGCTTGCGATGCGTGTGTGATAAAAATGTTTTTTCTAAGCAGCTTATTCTTACATCTGATATCGGAATACACTGATTTATTTCGACCCATCTCAGGGATTTTTATTTAATTTCACCCGGGACTGTAGTAATAACTTTCAAAATGTGCTTGCACGACAACCCAAATTCCAGCCAGACGCTGAGAATTTGAATTTGAACAAAAGCCTGCATTTCAATGTGTTAGGGATGCTAAGGTCGGAAAATTCACGGATGAAGAAAGAAGGGACAGAAGGAAAGCGATGATAAGATATGTCTTTTGGCTAGTTGTGTTATTTTCCAACAGTTGCAGACCTTTGAAGTCTGAATATTTCAGTCATAGAGGGACAAGCAGATGGAGGTGCCACTATAGTCGTACCACTATAGAATGAACTTATTCTTTCGGACACATTGAAATGCAGGCTTTTGTTCAAATTCAAATTCTCAGCGTCTGGCTGGATTTTGGGTTTTCGTGCAAGCACATTTTGAAAGTTATTACTACAGTCCCGGGTGAAATTAAATAAAAATCCCTGAGATGGGTCGAAATAAATCAGTGTGTTCCTATATCAGATGTAAGAATAAGCTGCTTAGAAAAAACATTTTATCACACACGCATCGCAAGCTACGATCAAGGAGAGAGCAGCACGAGTGCCAGTGGATCAACAAGCTCGGCTTATCATATATGGGAAATCTGCCTGCGGCACGTCAATTTTCGGAGAGAATGAGAAAATTCGCACTGTGTGTGCACGAGCGTTAAAGTTTAACTGAAAAGCCATTACTTTCGATCATTTAAGTGAATACACTGCGTTATTATACTTATACATTATATTATACAACTTATTCTTTCGGATTAGAATCCGAAAGAATAAGTTCATTCGACGAAATCAGTTATTTGTGGATAGTGGACAAACGAAGTAATGCATTTTTAACTGAAGTGTAACTAGATCTCGGCCCTATTCGGTTAAGACTTAAGCAAGCTTTTAAACCCTGATAAAAACGCCCTAGTACATTGCCCTACTTACGATTTTGTATATAAGGTTTGAAGCCAAGCTGAGCATTCATTTTCAAATAAAACAGGAAAACGAGATTTTCGGGGTTTTTTCTTGATCAGCTATTTATCCCTCCAAGATGATGTGCGAGGGATAAATACAATTTCGGATATTTCGGTTGCACTTCCTGCAAACTTTCCTGTTCCGGGCTTACCGCACACAGCTTTATGGTATTTCTCTTGTGACTAATATCACGGTCAGACGCGGTAATTCTTTTCGTGTTCTGTACAATAACTCCCTCCGGTGGTTGCACGGTTTTCCTTGGAATTGTAGGGCCTCGGCAATGTTTTTTTTGTGAAGGTCTCCCATCTTTCTCTGAAGTCCGTAGATCAGCTTGTTTTGTCCGTAGATCAGCCAGAACCCTCTGTTGGCTGTTCTCTCTGGGCCGCACCTGCGGCTACCTCTTCCCATTTGGCTGAAATGGGGAGAGTTGGTATATTGTGGGTTTGACCCAACCTAGTGCGTAAAGTGTAAGTTTGTAAAGTGTTTGTTTTGTATAATGCCCCTAGTTGACCGGTATTAGATTCAAATAAATAATAAATAAACCGTTCTCAGCGAAAAAAACAAAACTAAATCATAAAATCCACCACAATAACAACAGGAAAACGATGCGGACTGAACGAAATGCAGATAAAAGTAAAAAACGAAAGATAAAATGTGCGTGTTCAAAGTGTATATGTACAAATCTGTGATTATTTACAATTCAGAATTCTGTGTATATTTACAATTTTACCATCCGTCTGGGAAAGCGCAGAAGCTTTCACCCAGAAAACGCCCCACTCCGACGATTTTGTATGTGTGTGAAACATGTTTCAAACTTGTGGTAGCTCTATGTAGTTTCAGATATGTGTTGTCAACAACAGCTACAAATTGCCTGCTGTCAACTCAGTAAACAGACATACTATTCTGCTAGTTCTGGGGTGCTTCCGAACCTGTTTTGCAGCCAGGCATATCTTGCAGGCATGGGCATCGTCTGTGACTTTCTGTAATTCACGCTTTGCAGCAGAAGAAAAACACGTCCCCACTAAAATTCAAGTTGCCCTGGTAAAGACGGCAAGTTGCTGCCACTTTCTTGTGTAATGAGATGGAAGTTTAACCAACATCTTTCCAGGTAGGGAAAGGCGAGCCCCCTCAGACCCCGGTTTGTAATCTGAAAGTAACACTGCCTGACAAAATCTCACCTGAAACCAGTCTAGCTGAGCCTGACCTCAGCCTTTTGAAGAAGAAATATGGATACAGACAAGACACAGGACTAGGTTAGTCATCCTCTTCTCCGTGTTACTTAAATTGTTTACTACTTATTCATTTTCTTTCAGTTATTGATGCATATTTGCATCCCCTAGTACTATCCGTTTTTATATTTTCCATCCTATCTTCCGTCGATTTCCAAGGTAGACTGTTAGGAATGCTGGGATAATTTGGACTTCGCTTCCTTTCTTGAACCATTCGCCCATTGATGGCGTCAGAAATTGTCCGGCGCATCCGAGCATTTAACCATTAACCCGCTAAATTTCCCAAAGTTTAGGTTTAACTTTTTTGGTCTTTTCTTTTCTGGTTTCCTTCTGTAGAAACACATTCTTAAAATTTTGGATGTAACCTCCGCGAACTTGTAGCGACAGCAGGCTCCTCAAGAGTGTTGAATATTTCGGAGCATCGATTTCCTTTCTTGAACCACTCTGTCATCATAAGGTTTCCTTCGCCTCTGAGCATTCAGTCGGAATCGTAAAAGTTTCCGAAAGTTCCAGATATCTTTCTCAGTCCTACAACTTCAGTTTGTGACCAACGATTTAGCTGGTGTACTTTCTTAGATTTTAGAATTTCCAATATCCGCGGATGCCCGGTTTCAACAGATAATACTTCGCATTCAACCAGAATCGCAGAAGTTTCCCAAAGTTCCAGATATCTTTTTCGGTTCTATAACTTCAGTACGTGACCGACGATTTAGAACGATTAGCAGAATTTCCAGCTGATTCGCCGCGAATTTATACACTGTCTGAAGTTTCATAACAGATAACACAAGGATGATCGGTTTCAGAAGATAACATTCAGCATTCAGCCAGAATCGTAAAGTTCCCCAAATTTTCAGGTATCCTTTTCGGTCCTGCTGCTTTAATTTGTGATGTACGACTTTGCTGGCATGTTTTCTTAGATTTCAGTATTTTCAACTGACTCTCGTCGAATGTATACACTGTCAGAAGTTTCATAGCAGATACCACAGGGATGCGCGGTTTCAACGGATAACACGTTTGTTTATGTTTATCTAACGTTACGCATCGTTGTACTATCATGAAATCGTCCAAATATTCGGATAATAAAATTATCTTTATTATTGTGTGTATTTGTTTGTTTTTGTTCAGTTGCTGATGCCTTAGGCTAGTATTTTATTACCTATTTATACAAATCGTTTTATTAACTAAAATTATGAAGGGGGTATTTATTAGGCTATATAGAAAAATACCAATCTTTGTTATTTGGTGCATTAAACGAAAGATACTAACAACTTTCAAAATGCAATTTCCGTTGCAAAAAAATTCTATCGTACCATTTGCTGAATCTCCGATATCATTACGACAAACAAAAAAGTCCAGCATATTTTGTGTTATCTCTTGAAACAGCTGCGCATCCTTGTGTTATCTTTCATGAAACTTCTTATTCTTCCGGATTATTTTGTCCGGGTCTTTCTAGCTACGTTGCTAGCCTCCTTTGTGGACACCAGGATTCCCAACACATCCTCTGCGAATTCCCTGCGACAGCAGACTCGTCAGGAATGTTGGAACAGTATGAGGTTTATTGATTTCCTTTCTTGAAGAACGCGGAAGCCTTGATAAGGTTTCTTGAACCTCAGTATTGACTTTCGATTGACTAAACGTTGAGGTTAAAATAAAATGCTTTGGTTAAATCATGAACATTCTCCAAAATTTGCTGATAAATGTGTTCGGGCCTGCAAGTGTTTCTGTTTATCGATGTCGTTGCTCTCCGTGCCATAAGCTCCTTATGGCACGGAGGATTTCCTCCCTGGATTTCCAGCGTATTCTTCGCGAATTTCTAGCGACAGCAGATTAGTCAGGAATGTTAGAATGGTTTAGGCTTTTTATGTCCATTCTGGAAGTAAACGCTGGGGTTAAAAACAAATGCTTTGGTCGAACTGTGAAAATTTTCAAGGATTTCCGGAAGTCTTTGTTCTGTCTAGTCTTCCTTATTTTCGGATTTGAAGGGTTTCCGGAAGTCTTTGTTTTGTCTAGTTATATCTCTGGCTTCCTTACTGTATCCTTTCTTAGGATTTCTGCAATCGGTTACTTGATAAGGTTTCCCAAGCATCAGCATTCACTTTTGAATAACTAAGCGCTGAGGTTAAAAACAAATGCTCTCGTCAAATTGTGAACATTTTCAAGGATTTCCGGAAGTCTTGGTTTGGTCTAGTCTTCCTTATTTCCGGATTTGAAGGATTTCCGAAAATCTTTGTTCGGTCTAGTTATATCTCTGACTTCCTTACTGTACCCTCCACTGGCATTTCCCGCGTAGCGACAGCAGACTGGTCAGGAACATTTGGGTTTATTAATCCTTTGTTGAAAGACTTGATAAGAGTTGCGTTTTGCAGATACCATGGTATATTTTACCACGGTAACTGGTTCTGCCATTATTCGTTTTTACAGTTACAGTGGTATCTGATATTACGATTGCTCTGCAAAAACGACAATTGCCGTATTTGCGCTTTTAGAAATCATTATAAAAGAAATACTGATATCCACTGACGTCTAGGGTGACATAACTTCTTTCCCACCAATTTGACAAA
Organism: Branchinecta lynchi; assembly: GCA_023053575.1. Taxonomy (NCBI): domain Eukaryota; kingdom Metazoa; phylum Arthropoda; class Branchiopoda; order Anostraca; family Branchinectidae; genus Branchinecta; species Branchinecta lynchi. Next base: position 25,976,557 of record JAKZAP010000001.1, read on the forward strand.
CAAGTGCGCAAGCGCTCAAACGTGGAGTGTGAAAGTAAAATGTGTATCACATTTTATATACAAACAGCTTTAGAACCAAGACATTTCTGATCCCAAATAACCAAACAAGGATTGAAATAACCTAATTGGTAATCATCCTACCCTTCTTTAAAAGCTTTAAATGCAAACAAACCGCAAGCATAAATCCAAAGAAATGTTAAAGATCTTGCACGAATAGCTTCAGTTCCAATAATCAGGGGTGCTTTGCGGCAGTGGTGTAAATTTCCTGCCAGCATAGAACAGAACCGGTGTGAAACGAATTGTAATACAGTTGCGATTATTTCTTCAATGCAAATTCGTATTTAAATTCCCATTTTCGGCTGTTCCGTCTAGCTTTCGCAAAAACGTGACACTTTCAACGACTATACCCAGATAAAGTTAAAGTAAGCGAGGCAGGCGAATTTTTTTTAATCTGCCTTCTTTCCAGAAAAATGTTGCTACACCGACCATATTAATGTGTTTCTTTTAATGTGGTTCAGACCCCCAAGAATTTCAATCCTAAACGCTAACTAATGAAACACCATTGTTCCAAATAGAGAATAGGCCTACTATACAAAATTTGTCGCAGGCGAAATTTTATGTAAAACTAACTGTAATGCATCATTTTTTATTATTCCTTTAATATAAGCTCGTGAATTTAAATTCACATATTCGGCTTTTCGTTCATCTTTCGCTAAAAAGCGACGCATCAACGACTGTATCCTATCCAGATTGAGTTATACTAACCGCCGCTATTTTTTAAATCTGCCTATCTCCGGAAAAAAAAACTGATCTATACCTACCATACGAATTCCACCTTTTAGTGTGCTTCAAACCCTCAGAATTTCAAGCTTCTTCCAAACAGGGAATACTAGGAGATACACCGCAAGCGAAAGTTTTGTGGAAACGCTGGTGAGCCGAGCACCTTTTTGCGATCCGAAATAAAAGTAAGGCTAGCTGTAAAATCCCAGATCTTTCCTTAAAAAAAGTAGTGGTTATGTACAATAAAGTAGGTACAAAGTATAGTTGTTCTGAATATACGGCAAAAGAAGTAGTTTTCACGTTAAAAATTCATGCTGTATACTGCGCATCGCCATTGCAGTACGTCCCCTCATTTACTCTTCCTGATTATGACCACACCAAGACTCAACCAGGAAAAGAAAGAAGGATGTGCAGCCAGATCAGCCGCCAATAAGGCACTTTATGTGTACGAACAGATAAACGACCTACAAACAAAATAATGAGAACAGGTTTGCCGACTCTTGACGACAAGGTGCGGAATGGAACAAAAAAGTTTTTGACGTTGCATTAAAAAAAAAAAAAGGTTTAACGACGAGACTTCAACTTCCAGGATTGGCCCGACGAAAGTTTGCGAAATTTGATTTATTACGTGTAATAAGATCTGGATCTGCCGATAAGACCTAAACTTTCCAGTTGCACCTGAGTAACGTTTGCAGAATTTGATTTCTTACGCATAAAAAGAACCTGATGTGCCGGCGAGTCAACTGACGCCCGACATAAGTATACGAAATTGAGTGTGTTTGCCGGCGCTCCGTGCCGAGAAACTAGTAAACTTTCTGAAGACCTTTGGGGGGGGGTGGAGTCCCCCCCTCCTCGATAGTGACGCCCCTGCCAACAATGGTCTTTCAGCAGTAACACAAACAGAATTTTTGTGTAGTGTAAATGGTGCCATGTGGATTGTTTTGGTACATGGTTTCACCCTCTCATTCCTATTTTCATTTGTTTTTTTTTTGTGTTGCTTAATAGCACATCGTCGCAGGCAGTGCTATTTATGAGATCCTCGGGTTAAAAGTATTCTACTACTATTACTACTAGGACATCCAGTGATAGCAGACTCATCCGGAATTTGGAGCAATTTTTTTTCAGAATTCAACTACATACTCATTTTCAAACCATGTTCTGGGCATTTCCGGATAATTATTATTATTATTTATTTATCACCCACAACTACAAAAAACAAGTAGTACAAGTGGAGTAAACGATAAAAAGAAAAAGAACTTCAACTAAACACTATCCTCTTCAACAAAAAATTGAATAAGACCGTGATCAGGGCCTATTTTACAAAATGCATCCGCAGAAAGCTTTCTGTGTAGGAATTACTTGAACTACATCCGTAACATTATATTTTTTAACCAAATACCGATTTCTAGTCCACGGTGGCAGAGAAAGCAGAAAGTTGCAGAATTTGAAATACGTAACTTTCATTTTCTTCAAATCTTTTAGCTTCAGAACAGAATGAATACCCGAAAAAAAAGAACAGAATGATCAGAAAACGTCGAGAACAAACGCCCAAGAGCTCTTCTGTTATATTTTCCACGGTTTGCTACAATTTTTGAATAACTCAGTTGAATTTTTTGTTGCTGCATCTGCAACAATCTGTCTACGGAAGAGAGCTAAAGAATCAGAAACAGTAATCCCTAGCCACCGAAAAGAAGAAACAGAAACAACAGCAAATTCATTACATACTAGAGGAGTAGACGAAGACAGGTTGTAAGACAAGAATTCACATTTATCACATATAAATTCACATTTATAAGTTTTCCTGGGCTAACAACTTTTTCCTGCGTCCAGGCCTTATTTCTGTACCCCTCCTAAAGATTTCGATCGTATCCCCCGCAAATGTCTAGCGTTGGCAGTCAGGAATGTTGGAATAATTTGGGGTTTATTGATTTCGTTCGTGGAGCGACAGCGGAGATGGAACTTAGATTGCCATAGTTAGGAATCCGGAAGTAATTCCGAATAAGCTCCCGAGATATTTAATATTCCTTAAGGAGTACTGGAGGGAACGTGAGTTTCCCGTTAATTCCCCTCTTGGGTGAACAGGGGTGGGGGGGGGGCTTGTTAGCTAAACTCTCCTGAATCTTCTTGTGGTAGTTATTGTCCTGAGGGTTGAAACTACAGTGGCTTGTTGCCTGAAGAATCCCTGGAGGTTTCTGGGCTAGGGAATAGAATGCAAGTTCGAGCGAAAATTAGTCTTGAAAATTTGATTTATGCATATTTAATTTTCACCTGGTTCACAGAAATGAAAGGGCGGAGTAGAAGCAAAGAAACAGAAACAAAGAAAAAGGAGGAACAGGAAAAAATATATACACAATAAAATATATACACACTATTGCATGTTAGAATTACTGATTAAATTATTGTAGGGTGACACTGGCTAGCGTCAATTTTCGAGAAAGAATAGGACAATATTGTTAACGAAACCTGCGAATTTTAAATAGGATCTGATTTCCGGTCACAAAGCTTTAATGGTGGAACAGCAGAATAATTTATTTTTAACCCATATTCCACAAGTGAAAAAAAAAATGAGAATAGCAGAACAATAGGATGTAAATAAAGTAATAAAAAAACATGCCCACGCCCTTATGCCAACCTATTTTGCTAAAGCGATTTGGTCACAGTGCAAAAATATCTCGGATCAGTTTTCCTGTGTCATTGGCGCTGTCGACCTAAAAATGAATTAGGTTATTATTTATCAGGATATATCTACGATGAGTGCCCTCGAAAGCCCGTGAATGCAGATCGTGGTCGAGTGAACCCATAGGTTACGGTGGAGAAGACTTTTACTGACCCGGCAATACTCCAGAGACTTTACGATTCCGAGTCTTATTTGAATTATTTTGTATCTACAGGCAACAGCAGAGCGCTCCCTCACTGGTATTTTCTAGTAAATTGCTTCGGACTAGGGTTAGGGATTGCAAAGTAAATCCCGTTTCTGAAGTTCTGTTTTATGTTTTTTTTGTTAGCAGTGGTATTCATTTTAAGCTAGAGTCTTCCGAAACGGCGCTCGGGATGAGCCGAAACTGTCGGACAGAAGATAGATCCTTTCAAGCGATTTAAGGAAAAATTGCAAATCTTTCCAGAAATCGAGTCCCACTTTCTCACTAGGATACTTGCTGTCCGGAAGTGAGAGAATTACGGAAAATCTCTACTTCCAGAACTATACAATTTTATAAACACCAGATGGATGAGAGTAACGCATCAGATTCATAAATCGCAAAACAATGAACTTTCAACATTTTACAGAAATTCAATAAAAGACTACAAAGTCTGAACTCACTCAATAAACTTCAACAGTTTTGCCCATTTCAGTGTATAATGTCAACCGACCCGATGCCATTCACAAGGCAGACCTTCGAGTAACAGACATTTGCAACCTGCTTGGAAGCGACTGGGTCAGCCTGGCAAAGGAGCTGGAAGTCAGCGAAGCCGACATGAACATCATCTTGAATGAATACCCCGAAGCACCCTCCCAGCAAGCGATGGTTATGCTGCGTCTCTGGATGCAACAGGCTGGCCACAAAGCAACAGGTAAGTTTGGACCGATTGTTCAAAGACTGCGTAAAAGCAACAGTCTGCACCATATCGTCCCTGGACTGCCGTTGGGTCGTATCTACACGTTTCAGAATTGCGAAAAAAAAGATTTTGATACCATTAAAAGGCAGATACGAGGACTTAGTCATACTCATATCTCAGCTCATATGCGTCGTACAGATCCGACTACTAACACCAAAATACTCGTTTTTGGGATCCCATAACGTGAGTGGAGGGATACCTATGACGTCGCAAAAGATGCCCGTCTGTCTATCCGTCTGTCAGCACGATAACTCTCAAATGGAATGAGATATTTTGATGAAAGTTGGTGTGAAGGCTCTTTGGGTCAAAGGAAAGGTCGAGTCTGTAGATGGGCTCTGTAGCCCTAGGGGTGGGGGGTTAAAATTAAGGGGCACAAAATATTTTTAATCAGCTAATGAGATAGTCAATTAATGGATACAGAGACATGCTGAACACTTACGTGAAATTGTTTTATACCCGGACAAGTAGTTTGCCCGGAATTCGGCCGAAACCGGAAGTTAGACAGAAGTTTCGATCAGTTTCGTAAAAATAGACACGACTTATAGGGGTAAACACACATGCTGAACCCATATGTGAACTTGGTTTTCTCAGATGATTGGCTATTTGGAATTAGTCTGTTTCTACATTTTAAAAGTAAAAATGTTCAAGGAGTCTGGCGAAGAGAAGACCCAACTGTCTGGATCAACTATTAAGGTTTTGGGATCCCATCGAAACCTTTGGTCTTGTTCCTTCGAATTCAAAAAATAATAATAAAAGGTATTTCAGAAAATATGTCATATACGACATTTTGGCTGTCCAGAGACGACATTTCTCCACTGACAGAAGGTTCTCAACAGATAGCATAAGGATGCGCGTTTTCGGCAAATAACTCTTAGGATATTAGCTCTTATGTTTTCAAAAGTTACATATTAAAACGTTATGTTTACAAGAAGAACTGAAACACCACCAAAAAAATATCTACTGACTTATTGTCTGTTGTTATGCTTTAAGTTTAAGCAAACAGGGCTGAGATCCGACTGTCTAGTTACACATCGCTTATTTACTTAAATAGGCCTGAAAACTCGATAAATATGCGTTACTCCCTATCCGCTATGCACAAAATAACCGATTTCATCGAATGAACTTATTCTTTTGGATGTGTGGTACCTCTATGCGCGTGTCCTTCTATGCTTGAAATATTTACCAAACCATAAAGGTAACCCATTGCCGAAAAATAAACAACTAATGGCAGATGCCTTAGGACATATCTTAACATCATTTTCCTACTTTCTACACCCGTGGCTTTTCGGGGCTTATCGTCTTTAATCCTAGAAATGTATTTTCAAATTTTCCGCAACTGGATGAATTCTGGGCTGTCTTGCAAGTAACGCAAATTTTTGAACGTTTAAAAATACAACATCCCATAGATGGGTCAAAAAGTTCAGTGCCTTCAAATTTCAGGTGTAAAAATAAGCTGGTTTTTTTTTTTTTTCAGTTAAACTTTAACGTGCAATGCACAATGTTTGCAAAATCAGATAACATCTCTTGTTTCACCTATTGAAACTTCTGAAAATGTAGAATAGCATTACGAAGACCAGTTCGTTTTTTTTTATATATATATAATCGACGCGATATTTCACTGCCTGGAATTGAGCGTGACGTATTTGAACTGTTTTGTCTGTAGGTGCCCTGTGCTTTCATATTTATTTTCCTCGAGCCCAAGCTGACTGGGAAACATGGATTCGAATATTTATTAATAACCGATAGTTGGCTACGATGCTTCGGCAGCGATATTTGAAGAGACCCTCGCCAACAGGCGCCGAAATATCGCTGCTAAGACATCGTAGCTGACTGTCTGTTTTAGCCATTGTTAGAATATATATGTGGTTGTTTTGTTGCTTCGCGGCATTCTACGAACTGTAGACCCAGCAGTGGTTACTCGAGTGTACATTGACAAAGGTCTGGAAAGGAGGATAAATTTGTTTGTTTCAGTTATTTATTTGCTGATCTTTTTTTGTATATGGTCCTTCGGTTTCAAAATGCACGGTTGCGGTCTCCTTGAAATAAATGACGCCGCGAAATTCTAATCGTCGTCGTAACGGGGTCGGTCGAAGCGTTATCTGTTTCAGATGGTCGCGGCCTCAAAAATGCTAAGTTAGTTGTGTGGAGTTATGAATCCGCGTCAAAACCTGGGCATACTAGTCCTCTTAATCCAATCTTCTGCTTCTGGTCGGTACAAACGCATCGTCTCTTTTTGATCACCGTCAGTACAAGCCACATTTGTCTGTTTTGCAAATTTTTAGCAAGAAAAAAAATGAAAAGAGACATTGCATACCACCCCCCACCCCCTCCCCTCTCGTTACAAACCCTCCCCCGCCCCTCGGTGGAAACAATCCCGGTACCACCCCCACCCCCGGCGACACTCCTCCGCATAAATAATAAATAAAAATCGGTGAAATAAATAAAAGATGTCCTTAGCTTAATGGTATGATTTGCACTTTCATTGGTACAACTCGTTCAATTTTTCCAGTGAGCGCGTCCTTGTGGCAAGAGGCGACTCCAGTGGAAGTAACAGCCGAGCGGGGGGGGGGGGGGGGTTCTCGCCTAGACCCTGCATACTAATAGTAATAAATCGCAGCAATTACATTGTTGATGATTGGTTATAATCATAGAAATTCTAGCGAATTTTTCTGCCCTAAATGTCCCCTTTCAATCCCGACAGTTCCTCATGTTCATGCTACAATTCTTTAGATTCATCACAGAAGTAAGACCAGATTTCTCAACCTATGGCCATATATTTTTTTCTTGAATCTAGACCGAGGAGCAGCGCATCCTACAGCTTAGAATGCGAGGTGTTTCTGCTATCTTTCTTTCCTTTTAACCAATCTTTAAATCGTGTCCCTTCTTTCTCGTTCCCGTGGGAACCATCCGGGTGCTATTCCATGAATTTACCATGAGTCTGTTTAATCAAATGCGACATCCCTCGTTTGAGAGTAAGCGGGACCTGGTGCTTCTATGAATCGCAAGTTTATCGGAACCCTGTAGATCGGCGGTGAGAAAAGTTCATCACACTGCCTCAGTTCTTTCGAAAAGGAAGATTGAACAGAAAGATGCAGTTTCCTTATAGATTTACAGCCGCGTTTGGAAACCATGGAATGATCTCACGCAAGAAACTTTAGAAATGGAAAATATGAATACATTTAAACTTGACTGTATCAAACAAATTTCGAGTCAGGCAATCGTTCTAGTGTATTTCTTGTTGAGGTTTCTGGGATCCCAAAACGTAAGTGGATGGATACCTATAAATTCGTAGAAGTTGTCCGTCTGTGTTTCTGTCTGTCCGTCTGTCAGCACGTTAACTCTTGAAGCGACTGAGACATTCCGATGAAACTTGATATGACGACTTTTTAGGTAAGGGAGAGGTCGATTTCGTAGATGGGATTGTCGCTCAACATTTAAGGGGGGGGGGGCATATTAAGGGGCGAACAGTTTTTTTTAAACGTGATAGTGAGATTTAGGGATAATAAGACATGCTGAACACGAATATTAAAACCGTTTTCTCGCCGGACAAGTACGCTGAATCCGTTTTTCAGCTTTAGTTTTTTGCGAGACAAGAGTTCACCCAGAATCCAATCGAAACCGGAGATTTGGAAGAAAGTAAGGCAGGAAGATTTGATCAATTTCGTCATAGTAGATATGACGTATAACCTAGGGGTAAATACGCACATGCTGAATCCATATCTGAACTTGGTTTTCTCGATGATTAGTCATTGGCCTTCTTCTGTTTCTAAATCTTAACAGTACAAATATTCAAGGACTCTGGCAAAGACCGGATATTTACATGACCCATTTGTCTGGATCAAATATTACATTTTTGGGATCCCATCGATACCTTTGGTCTTGTTTGTATACAGTCACTTTTATATCGTATTGTCCGTGTTATTTTTATTATTTGTAATAGCGATAAGCTTCTAGCTTGCCTTTTTGGGATCCCTAAACGTAAGTGGAGGAATACCTATGACTTCTTTAAAGTTGTACGTCTGTCGGTCCGTCTGTCAGCACGATAACTCTCGAAGGGAATGAGATGTTTTGATTAAACTTGGTGTGAGGACTCTTTAGATCAGCAGAGAGGTCGAGTTCGAAGATGGGCTCTGTAGCTCAGCATTTAGGGGTGGGAGTTCAAATTGAAGGGCGAGACTAATTTTAGAGGTAAAAAGACGTGCTGAACACGAATATGAAAACCATTTTCTCGCCGGACAAGTAGTTCGCCAGAAATCTGGCCAAAACCGGAAAATTTGTTAAAAGTAAAAGTGTTATCTGAAGTTGATTAGATGTCCGATTAAGGGGTAGGAAGACATGCCGAATCCGCTTTTGAAAATCATTTTCTACCCGGACTATAGTTCGCGCGGAATCCGGCTAAAACCGGAAAATTTGTTAAAAGTTAAGTTTTATTCAAAGTTGATTAGATGTTCGATTTAGTGGTAAGAAGACATGCTGAAAACTTATATGAAAATCATTTCTCGTCTGACAAGAAGTTCGCGTGGAATCCGGCCGAAACCGGAACATTTGTTAAAAGTGAAAGTCTTATCTGAAGCTGATTAGATGTCCGATTTAGGGGTAAGAAGACATGGAAAGTTTGCTTTTGACAATCATTTTCTACCCGGACATATAGTTCGCCCGGAATCCGACTGAAACCGGATTTTTTTTTTTTAAGTTTAAGTTTAAACTGAAGTTGATAGGTGTTCGATATCGGGGTAAGGGAGATACGCTCGATTGATTTTTGAGCTTTAGTTTTTGCAAGCAAGTAGTTCGCCCGGAATCCAGTTGAACCCGGAGATCTGGCAGAAGTAAGGCAGGAAGATTTGATCAATTTTGTCAAAGTAGATATGACGTACAGCCTAGTTGGAATCAGTTAGTCGGCACACGCCGTTAGTAAGATTCTTAATGAATAAACGATTTGTTAAAGTGGCTGTACATACATGCTGAATCCATATCAACCATCCACATTTGTTCCATAGACATCTCTGGGGCTTTTGATAATGTTGTCCATTCTCAAGCTTTGTATTCGCTTGCTCGTTCTGGAGTCAATTCTTCTATTCTTTGCCTTTTAAAGTATTGGTACGCAAATTCCAGCATTCGGGTAAAATGGCAGGGTCAGTTATCGGAAAATATTTCAGTGAACCATGGAGTTCGCCAAGGTGGAGTTTTGTCACCGTATATATTTAAGTCTGCGATTTCTGATTGTTTGGATTCTCTTCTTCCTGCATATCTGTTCAAGGAGATTTCGATCAGCTACATTGCGTATGCTGATGATATCCTCCTAGTCAGCCGTACAAAATCCACTCTTTCTAAAAATATGAAAATTTTAGCAAACAAACTTTCAGACATCGGACTTGAGATAAATCTGTCAAAATGTGAATATCTTTGTTTCGGTCGCACAACAACCTCTGAGCGCTCTTCTGTTGCAATTGGTTCTTTTTCTATTTTTTCGTCTGAGTCGCTGAAATGGCTCGGGGTTACCTTCAAATCCACATTATCTTTAACGTGCTCCTCTATTTTAAAATCAGTATCAAATTCCATTAGATTTGGTTACGGGCGTTTGGTACCAAATAGAGGAAAATATTAACGCAAGGCGCTCGGAAAGTTGTATAGTGCTTTTTGCGGCCCATATATCCACAATTGTTCCGGAGTTTACCATATCCTAAGGAAAAAAGATGTTAAAAATTTGAGAAGTTGTTTTTTCAAGTATTGTAAATTTCTGATGTATCTTCCAAAATCTTTCGTAATCGTAAATTGGTTTCGAATTTTAATGTTCAGGATAGTGTTAATACACTTTTTCGTTCGCATTCAAATCTATTTTCCCTCCACAAACATCCTGCCCTCTCAGCCCATGAAATTATTAGCCAGTTTTTCATTCCTGAACCCGATTAATTTGCTTGTCACTGTGTACAAATTTTAAGTCTATTTAGTGTTTGTTTTTTTGTTTTTTTATATGAAAAGAATGTTGTCGTGTTTATTTACATTGTTTTGTTTAAGTGTTTTAATATGTATATTTTACTTTTGTATTTTATACTCCGCTGTTACGCAAAAAGCGGGTCATAAATAAATAAATAAAAAATAAATAAAATATCTGAACTTGGTTTTCTCAGATGATTAGCTATTTGGCCTTAATCTGTTTCTAAAAAAAGTTAAACTTTTCAAGTAGTCTCGCGAAGACTGGATCTGGCGAAGACAAGACCCAATTAAGTGGATCAAATATTAGATTTTTTTGATCCCATCGAAACCTTTTGTCTTGCTCTTGAAATAAAAAAACGAAAAAAAAAAAGAAAAGAAATCAAGCTAAATATGTCTGTTCCTTTCAATAATATGTTTGGGGCTTATGTTATTTCTGACTAACAATCTGCCATATGTGTTTGGATGAAGAAAGGTATTTCAAGCTACTAACTAATCTTTTAAAGGGTGGGATTGACTTGTTTTCATAAAGGGTCGATTCAGGTTCTCTTAGTTGTAATTGTCAAGTTAGCTGGTCTTGTGATCATGCGCAAATACAAGGTATATTAGTGGTATAACAGTAGTCAATCCTGTTAACCGGTAATCATGTCTCGCTCATTTTGCGCATATCAATGAGCTCTGAAAACAAGTTATTGACCGAGAAGAATCTGTTTCCGGCCACGGACTAAGCTTCTGGCTTCCGTAGCTGCAAAGTTTGCTGGATGAGTCACGTAGGCTTAGTTCGTTTCCTGAAACGCCAGTTGCCCGGCTTCTCTTTGAACTGAAGAGATACCTTATTTTAGTTCCACCCGCACCTCAAGAGCCGCTTAGGGCATCCTGGGGCCCTCTCTCAGGTTCGACACTTCCCGGGCATCTTTCACATCTGAACTCGTTAGAGTTGCCAAGGTACAATTGATGGGTTCGGCGAATAGTGTTTTACAGACACCCTGTTTGTTTAGACCCCCCCCCCCCCCTCCCCCGTGTTGTCTCGGTTGTCCCATCCCGACGAAGTGATTCCTTTGCTAGAAGTAGAGGTCTATTAGACTTGGGTTCCGGCGAGACCCCCCCCCCCCCCTCCTACCATTTCGAGGTATAATGTGCTGGCTTGAGTTAGTATTGGGGATGCTTTGGTCTGGCTGGGAGGTACCGGGTTCGTGTCTAGTAGTTGAGCAAGAAAAGGTTACATAAGTATTCCAGTTTATAAACAGGAAGGTTAAGACAAAATATTTCAGTCGCAAGGAATGCGTTGCAGCGACTGGCAGGTAAGATTTTGACTTTATGACTAACTCGGCTCCTCCTCCAAGGCGGGGTCACCTGTCACCACTCCTCCCCAAGGAGGTAAATCATATAGATCAGCCAATCATGGGCCTCGCAAATAACCATGTCTGGTCGCGACTAAAGATAAACCGGAATGAATCAGACTGACCTGTCTGTCCGACCTGACGTGTCAACATTCTGAGCGACGATGGGTAGCCCAACACATGTCATGCTCGGCAATTTATTCTTGTCTTAGCGGTTTCCATTCCAGGAATCTGGGAAAGTACGGGAAAACTATGCCGAACGTGGTTAACAAGACCAAAGGTGTCGATGGGATCCCAAAAATCTAATATTTGATTCAGACAATCGGGTCTTGTCTTCGCCAGATCCAGTCTTGGACAGGCTAATCATCAGAGAAAACCAAGTTCAGATATACCTCTATAAGCCATATCTATTTTGACGATACTGACCGAGACTTCCTGCGATTTCCGACCGAACTACTAGTCCAGCAAAAAATAAAATTCAGAAACAAAACCAGCGTATCTCCGTATCCCTATAAAGAACATCTAATCAACTTTGAATAAAAGTTTGACTTAAAAAAAATCCATTTACAACCGGATTCCGGAATAATTATATGTCCGGGTAAAAAACCATTGTCATATACCGACTCAGCCTCTCTTCTTACCCCTTAATCTGTCATCTAATCGAACTTTTGCTTTTAACAAATTTTCCGGTTTTGGCGGATTCCGGGCGAACTAGTTTTCCCGCGAGAAAATGATTTTCATCATCGTGTTCGGCATGTCTTTCTACCCATAAATCAAACATTTAATCAACTTCAGATTAAACTTTTACTTTTAACCAACTTTCCGGTTTTCGCCGGATTTCGGACTAACTACATGTTCGGCGAGAAAATTGTTTTCACCATCGTGTTCAGCATGTCTTCTTACCCCTAAGTCGACCATTTAATCAACTTCAAATAAAACTTTTACTTTTAACCAATTTTCCGGTTTTTGCCGGATTCTGGACGAACTACTTGTCCGGCGTGAAAATGGTCTTCACTATCGTGCTTAGCATGCCTTCTTATCTCCTAATCGACTATCACATTAGCTGTTTACAAATATTTTGTTTGTTCCTTAATTTGAACCCCCACCCCTAAATATGGAGCTACATAGCCCATGTACGAACTTGACCTTAGCCTTGACCCAATGAATCCTCACACCAAGTTTCATTAACATATCTCATTGCATTCCAGAGTTATCGTGCTTACAGACGGACGGACAGACGGACATTTTTGCGATGTCATAGGTATCCCTCCGCTTACGTTTTGGGATCCCAAAAAGGAGAGAATGTCAAGCAGAAGAAAATGAATCAGAAACGAAAGATAGACCTGTTGACCACCAAGTCTTCCAAATTTTGAAAGTTCTAAGTTCTCATCCCCTTATTTTGAAGGAGTTGTCCCTTGGTCTTGAAGCTTTCGGTGATGCTTGTGCTGCTTGACCAGCAAAATCGGCTTGGTCTATGAAGTCAACTCGAAAAACGCAAAAAAGTCGTACCAGCACACGGATGTGTTTTCAGCTATTAGCATGTTGGACTCGAATCCTAACACGTTGCGCTTGTACCCGTTTTTAGCGCCCGTCTCTTCCACAAGAGAACCCGCAACAGGATTAGGTAGAGTACCGAATCCGTTTGTGTTTATATTTGCTGAACTCGAAAGAAAAGTGGGAGCTAAAATCGCTTGAAGCCACAGGACACGGAACCCGTGTTAGGATGCGCACTCGATGCGCGCCGTAAAAACGATTTGCGACGAACACGGGTTGAGAATGGCGAGCCTAAAATCGCAACACATATCATTTCTTATATTTATAACTAAGCAATTTCTGATAATTTTGTTTTTAGGAAACAATTTGGAAAAAGCCCTCCGTGCCATTAATCGCATCGATATTGTAAATCAGTGCATCCGAAACCTTGAACTCGTCACTGATGATCTCGAGCGCGCCGTGGCAAAGACTCAGCTCGATCAGTCCGGCTTCGACTCGTTGAAACAGGAAATCGGCGGAAACTCCCGGAATGTGACCCTCAGACGGAATACCAGCTTGGATGTAAGCTATGACGAACAGGATATGATGAAGGTTAGTCATTTAGCGGACTTTATTGTTTCAGAGTAAGCCGACTGTCTATGATGACTATTTTAATGTTTATATCTCGAATATCAGTAATGATTTGAAAGGACCAAATACTTTAGGTGAACAGACAAGGGAGGGCTTTGAGATGTTCTTCCCCTTCCCGAATGCAACTATATAGGAAACTAGAAAATCTATAAAAAAAACTGCAGTAAGTAAGTAAGTAATTTATTTATGACCCGCCGTTTTCAGAAAGCGGAGTAAATGAAGAAAATAAATAAAACACATAAACATACACAAAAAGACACTTAATTTCAATCGTCGGCCTGGAAGCAGTGTAGAAGGTCGTGCGCTGGTTGGGTTCTGCTGTCAATGATTTTTTATAACGACGAAGAAACATCCAAAAGGGTTACACTTGCATCTTGAATTTTGAACTTCTCCGTCAAAGTATGGTTATGGCATAATTTCGACAAGTGGAGCAGGTGCTTTGCATATTTAAAATAACATGATCTCATCTTTTTGATCTCCTTCTTTCGCAGAGCATAAGTGACACCAGAACGAATTAGTATAGAAGGAGTGCAGAAGGTGCTGTACAGTTTTCCCAAAGCTTTACGATTATAGCGCCCCCGGTTGGGGACGATGCGCCCATAGGAGGTACGGATTGATCTAGAACCTTCTTGAACAACCGAAGAGCAAAATTTTGACAACGAGGATTTGAATGTTATGCCAAGCCATCGTAGAGATTCTGTTGATTTGACGACGAAAGATCAAAGAGAGATAGAAGCTTTAGCATTCAAACGATTTGACCAAGGGTTGAAATGCAGGTACACGCATTTTGAGAGATTAACTTCAAGGCCGATTTTGAGAAGTTCTGACGACAGCTTACAGACATTTTTGGTGAGTGTGGATCGGGTACGCCTTACTAAGAGCAAGTCGTCCGCGTAAGCTATGTAGCTGAAGGCATGGTCTTTATAAATGTAAGCAGGGTGTAAAGAATTGAGACAAGAAGATATGGCCGATTTGAAAATGTATCGAGATAAGACTTGGCGAACACCAGTTCGGACAGGAATAATCTCTGACAAGCTACCTTGCCAAATAAACCTTACTGAGGAATGACCATACAAAATTTTAACAGACTGACAACAAACGGATTCACGCCAGCAGTAATGAGAGAGAAGAGGGCCTGAGAATGCGTTATATTGTCAAAAGCACCAGCTATATCTATAGAACATATATGAATAGCAGACTTCTCGCGGGTAGCCTGCTTCATCCTTTTTGGGATCCCAAAACGTAAGTGGAGGGATACCTATGACATCGCAAAAGTTGTCCGTCTGTCCGTCCGTCCGTCCGTCCGTCCGTCCGTCCGTCCGTCCGTCCGTCCGTCTGTCCGTCCGTCTGTAAGCACGATAACTCTCGAAGGGAATGAGATATTTTGATGAAACTTGGTGAGAAGGTTCGTTGGGTCGTCGGACCAGTCAAGTTCGTAGATGGGCATTGTAGCTCTACATTTAGGGGTGGGGGAGGGGATTGAAATTAAGGGACAAACAAAATATTTTGAAACAGCTAATGTGATAGTCGATTATGGGGTAAGAAGACATGCTGAAGACGATGGTGAAAACTATTGTCATCGGACAAGTAGTTCGCCCGGAATCCGGCCAAAACCGGAAAGTTTGTTGAAAGTAAAAGTTTTATTTGAAGTTGATTAGATGTTCGATTTAGGGGTAGGAAGACATGCTGAAGACGATGGTGAAAATTATTTTCTCGACGGACAAGTATTTCGTCCGGAATCCGGCCAAAACCGGAAAGTTTGTTGAAAGTAAAAGTTTTATTTGAAATTGATTAGATGTTCGATTTAGGGGTAGGAAGACATGCTGAAGACGATGTTGAAAACTATTTTCTCGATGGACAAGTATTTCGCCTGGAATCCGGCCCAAACCGGAAAGTTTGTTGAAAGTAAAAGTTTTATTTGAAGTTGATTAAATGTTCGATTTAGAGGTAGGGAGACATGCTGAAGACGATGGTGAAAACTATTTTCTCGACGGACAAGTATTTCGACCGGAATCCGGCCCAAACCGGAAAGTTTGTCAAAATTAAAAGTTTAATTTGGAGTTGATTGGATGTTCGATTTAGGGCAAGAAGACATGCTGAACACGTATGTGAAAATAAGTTTCTACCCGGACATGTAGTTCGTCCGGAATCCGGCCAAAACCGGAAAACTGTTGGAAGTCAAAGTTTTATTTCTAGTTGATTAGATAAGCGATTTAGGGGTAAGAAGAGATGCTGAGTCCCTGTGTGACAATCGTATTTTACCCGGACATATAGTTCGACCGGAATCCGGCTGGAATCGGAAAATTTGTTATAAGCTAAATTTCTATTTGAAGTTGATTAGATGTTCATTACTGGGGAAAGAAGATACCCTGATTTCGTCTTTGAGCTTTCTTTTTTCGCCGGACAAGTAGTTCTGGAGTTCGGCCGGAACCGGGAAATTGGCAGAAGTGGCAGGAAGTTTTCGTCAAAACAGATATGACTTATAGGGGTAAACACACATGCTGAATCCAAATCTGAACTTGGTTTTCTCAGGTGATTAGCTATTTGGCCTTAATCTGTTTCTGAATTTTAATTGTAAAAATGTTCAAGGAGTCTGGCGAAGACTGGATCTGGCTAAGACAAGACCCAGTTGTCTGGATCAGATATTGAATTTTTGGGATCCCATCGAAACCTTTGGTCTTGTTGTTAATATGTGATGAGCGTGCGAAGAACTGGCGCTCGAACGGAATCCAAGCTGCATTGAACCAAGACGACATTGTTCAGTTAATTCTAGAAGAAGGACTTATTCAAGGATTTTGCTTATGGTACAAGAATCTGTAATTGGCTGATAGCTTTTGCAAAGGTCTGTGACCTTTCCTCGCTTGATCACCGATGTTACAGTTCCCGAGAGGAAATTATTCGGAACCAAACCCTGGCATAAACAAATTTGAAACAGAAGTTGGAGGTGTTGTGTTAAAGCTGGACACTCAGTTTTGAAAAAATCGGCACTAATGCCATCAGAAATATGTGGAACCAGTTCTTCTTAATTTTCGGAAAGCAATTTCGATGGAAGAACAGATGGTTGAAATATCTTCCTTGTTTGGTATTTAAGAAGTAAATTTTCACAGTGCTGCTGAATTTGGTTTTTGCAACCACTGAATAGCCCACACAGTTTGGACCGCGAGCACTTAAGGAGTTGAATGGACACGCGAGTTAAATGTAAACGCGTGACGGCGGCTTGCTGGCTGCTCGCCTCTGTATGTGTACTTTTCATAAAAAGATACGGCTTTTTATTAACTCACTTGTCGGAGGTTTTGTCACCGGGAGGGGGGAGGGCTCGATAACAGAATGTAATTGTATGATAGTTGTACGAAAAGGTTGCATGTATTAATATGTAATAGTAAAGAATACTATCATTTAGTGTTCCTACGACTGGGCCAGTCAGCAGGAGTAGTAGCATTCTGCCTTGCTAGTAGTAGCATGTAGTGGTAACAGTTACTACTGTATTCTATTAAAACTTACAACTTCAAGTAATTAATTCTTGAAATTTTGTTCATGGTGGGGGGGGGGGGACATAGCCGGAACCCGATCGTCGTATCACGGGTCTCCTGAGTCGAGTGGAGGGTCATGGATCGACCCCCTCACCAGTTTCGTATTCTTCGTCTGAATTTTATTTAAGAGAGGCAATTCTCAGCTGACATCTCTTGTTTATTACTGGAGGGGGCTGGAGTTACCGAAAAGGCTTTTCGAAGAGATCAGGAAAAACGTTGCTGCGGCTCTCATCTGTTGACTTTCTGGTTAACAGACGAAAGCACTCTTAGGCGAACGAACATTATCTGAATTTGTCGTGTTAATTCTTTTCCCGGAAACTGGAAGAAAATCCGTTTAGAGGGTAATTCTGACAGAAAGCGATGTTTACATCTTCTCCGTAGAGTTTTTGTCGCTTCGGGACACTCCTTGAAAATGGTCGAATCTCATTTTTTTTTTCTCCGAAACAACCTCATCGTGCTGCATGGCTATCCAGCTGAAAGGATAAGCTGCGCAAGTTCTTCATTAGATCCATATTTACTCCACCGTTTTCATGCCAAAAACTTTGAACTTCGTACGATAGGCTATATCTATTCACAACAGTCGCCCCTGACATTAAAGTTTAACCAGATAAGGCTGAGATGCGACAAATAAGTTACAATTCAGTTCAGTTCATTTTAATTTCAACATTCCTTAAACAAAACACCAAACAGAACGCTCCCAAGAAGGGCACAACCGTGTCCTTTGCGGGAGTGAACAACTTTTAATCACACATTGCTCATTGTAACCTTGTCATTTCTTTTTCTTTACCCCCCTCCCCCCACCCAACCCAACCCTCATTCACTAATAATAATAAATAAAAATGCGTTACTTCTCTGTAAACGTGATTGGTCGGATTTGCCCGTGGCATGATATTCTGCTGGATAATAGAAAAATCGTTCCAGCCTTGACGGCAAACAGCCAGAATTCGTGACGTCTTGCGCAGTAGCTACGGTAAGTAGGGTGTAACATGCTCCCTAGCGCACACTCTGAGTGTTATTACTAGAGCCCCGGGTGAAACAAAAATGCAAAATTTATTTATGATTGTTGTATAATCCCTTAGACGAGTCAAAATATGTCAGTGTATTCAACGATCATCTGTAAAAGTAAGCTGCCTTTTCAGTTAAACTTTAAGTGAAAAGTGATGTGTAACTAGACTGTTGGATCTCAACCGTATCCGGTTAAAGTTTAAGGGGATCCCTGATCTCCCTCGAAATTAGTGCCGTTAAAGATGGAACGACATAGAGCAAAGCAAATCTATTCATGTAATGTTACCTCGTGTTGAAACGGCCCGTCTGACACCAATCGTTATCACCTTCTTCCCTACTCACCGCTTCGTCCAGGATTAAAGGACGATACGAAAGCCTTTAGTAACTGTGCCAGCTAGGAGTACACCGAGCATGCAAGTGCAGAGCTCTTCTCCATATTTTTTTTTTCTGTCCGAAAAGAGCTCGCTTTGTATATTAGTTTCCCGAGCCAGGAGAAGATTAAATTATGAGGCCTCGACCGTTTTCGAATTTGCATCAAATTTTCCTTGAAGCTACTTTGTTTCTTTGTCTTTTCCCCCGCTACAAATCAATTGTTTTGCGTTAACCGAGTCTGCTTCTTTGTCTGGAAAGGGTAACTTCTTGCAGTTTTGAAGCTTCGACGTAAAAGGAACTGCTGCAGAAAAATCTCTTTCTTTCACTTCCCGTGTGTCCTCCTTTCAACGTGGATATCGAGAAAAACCGGTTATATAGATAGCCTAGATTAAACAGATAGAAAAATTATCCTGTAAATAGACTATCATGGTTAAGAGGTTCAAAACCGGTTAGATGGATAGCCTCGATGGAACTGATAGAACGTGTATTGTACAAATCGGCTATCATGGTTAAAGGTCCAAGGAATGAGATATTTGAGGATTTTTCACTTAGTTTTTTGTTTTGGATAGTTAGTAGTGATTCTGGTTGAAAGTGTGGTGTTGTTTTTCTGGTTGGGCGTCCCAGACCGGGCAAGTCAAGCTCCTTTCTTTCTTTCTTTCTTTCCTTTTTTCCTTTCTTTTTGTCGAAGTTTTGTTGTTGTTAATGTTTTGTTTCGAGGGTAATTAGTCCCCTAAAGGTTCGCCTCTGGGCATTAAAGAGTCCATTTTTATTTTTAATAAACCCTTCATTCATTCATTCAATACGGCTTTAGGGGAGGAAGGGTTAGTAGATCTGATTGGAGACAAGTGTTTCGCAGTAATGAGAAATTTGGCAGTGTTCGTCCGGTTGGCAGCGAAGCATCGGGAGGATCTAATGTAAGTGTTATTAAGCTGTATCTAGGATTGTTTTTGTTGTTTTGTTTGTTTTATTGTAAGTGATTTTTTGTGGTAGTTGCTATGGCCAGTTGGCTTTTTGCAATAAATATCTTATCATATCATAGTAGGCTCTCGCAGTGACGTTGAGAATATTGGCGGCATCCCGACAAGACCAAATTCACAATTAAATCGCGTAATTCGGATTTTGTCGAAGACGTGTCTTTTTGCTTAGGCTATGTAAAAGACGAACGATAGAAAATCAAAGACGTTGCTGGATGCACGGCTGCAAACTAAGTGGACTAAGTCCCAGAAATATAGGATCCTAGTCTTCAAATCGTCCATATCTTCTCGATTCTTTGCATCCTGCTTACTTCTATAAAGACTGTGCCTTCGGCTACATAGCCTACGTGGACGACTTGCTGTTAATAAGCCGTAGCCGATCCACACTCACAAAAAATGTAAGTAAGCTGTCGTCGGAACTTCTCAAAATTGGCCTTGAAGTTAACCTGTCAAAATTTGAGTACCTGCATTTCAACCCTTCGTCAAATTGTTCGAGTGCATTTAAAGCTTCTATATCTCTTAGATCGTTCATCGCCAAATCAACAGACTCTCTACGGTGGCTCGGCATAACATTCAGATCTTCATTGTCAAAATTTTGCTCTTCGGCTGTTCAAGAAGTTTATAAGTCGATCAATAGCGCCTATGGGTGCATCGTCCGCAACCGGGGGCGCTATAATCGTAAAGCTTTGGGAAATTTGTACAGCACCTTCTGCGCTCCTTCTATACTATTTCGTTCTGGCGTCACTCATGTTCTGCGAAAGAAGGAGATTAAAAAGATGAGATCATGTTATTTTATATACGCAAAGCACCTGCTCCACTTGTCGAAATATGTCATGACCATACATTGACGGAGAAATTCAAAATTGAAGATGCAAGTGTTACCCTTTTGGATGTTTCGTCATCACTTTCAAAAATCATGGGCAACAAGGCCCAACCAGCACACGACGTCGTCCACTGCTTCCTGACCGAAGATTAAAAATTAAGTGTCTTTTTATGTGTGTGTATATGTGTTTTGTTTATTTTGTTTATTTTCGTCATTTATTCCGCCTTTTCAAAATGGCGGGTCATAAATAAATTACTTACTTACTATTACTTATAAACAATTAAAAATCCCTCAGTGGAGTCAAAACAGTTCAATGTGTTTAAACACAAGATACAAAAATACGCCTGACTTTTCAGTTAAGCTTTAAGGAACCAAATATGCGATTGCTCTCATGAAGGATTCACAATGTGTATATCTGCGTCTTGTCTTCATCGAAGCAGGTACGAATCGTCGTTGTAAAAAATGCAGACCACGGTAAACGAAAAAATTCAGTCATGCGGAAAATTTCGCACGAATCTCGAATTCACGGCAATACAAGTAGAGCGAGCTATTATGGAAGAAGCAGTAGCCCACAGTCAGGTATTGCTTTCAGATTGTAAAGTTGTAGAAGCCTATCAAACCGCTGCTTTTAAGATTGCTTTGTGGGAAGTGTAAATTGTTCTTCCTTTGACAAAAGGCCGCATTCATCGCAGTGATCAGTTCTGTAGAGGTAGCAAATCTTTTGTGTGAAGTTACCTTTTGTTGTTTTGCTGATCTCTTGCCGTTTCTGTGAAGTTCTTTGTTCTCTCAATGAGAGGTGTTTTTTGGTCTAGTCCCTCTCCTCTGTTTCCTAAATTGTGTTTTACTGAGCGAAGATAAACAAGGATGGGACTTAGCAAGACATGAAGATGAGAGAACTTCACGCCTTCCCTTTGCCTCAATTCATCCATGCCGAAAATGAGCACTGCCTGATTTGAGTGGCAGTACCGTACCGATAACTTATGTACTGTAGCACGGTTTGTGCTACGTGTACACGATGTAAACTAAAAGTGGCTTTTTCACAGCAAAAAGGCTCGGAAATATTATTTTTCAAAAATACCCATACAAACCCCCCCCCCCCCTCGTGAAATTGGGGAATCTCTTGTCAGCACGTGTCGGCTCTGGGAAGGCTTCGCGTAAAATACTTGTTTTCCACGCAAAAAAAAAATATAAAAAAAATGCGCGCCGCTTGTTAAGTGCAGTAAAATCATGGCGAACCAAGAAGCGTGGCTGCGGTGGCGCAGTGAGATGAAGTCATTGTCTGGCACCGAGGAAAGACTTCTAGCGCCGAGAAACTAAAAATTCAAATAAGTAATTCATAAGGATTTTGAAGTGGAACATTTCAGAGATCAGTAGACCACGCAAGTCGCCATGGGTGGTCTGGAAATAGGGAAAAGTGAGAAGGGACTTTTAAAGGCACAAGGTCTCGACCTTGGGGGCCAGACCGGAAATGTAGATCCTCCCCAAGCTCGCCATGCAGTCAAAGTCAGCCGCATTTGTAGGCCATCTTTTCGATCCAAGCGTTTCTTGTGAAGCAGGGCTTTCCGCATGGCAGCTCATGTAAGACCATCAGAATTGGTTTGTTCACCGAAATATGATGCTTTCAGCATTGTTAACTCGAGCACTGACACGGTGGCTTCTCCTTTTTTGTAATTCTGCCCGAGGCGGAATCCTTAGTAACAAAGGCCAAAGGTTTCGATAGGATTCCAAAAATGGAACATTTCTTGGACTTCTTGAACCAGGTTCCCAGTCTTGCCCAGACTCTGTTGGCATGCTATGTATTCCAACCGCGTAACCTGATCCATTAGGTAATCCCGGACTGTCTTTACTTTCCAGTCTAGGGCCAAGGTACGACCGTTTTAATGCTAGTCGAACCTTATCGAGTGTGTGGGGTCAACATGTTCTTTTAACAACACCATTTAGACTGATCCAGTGTGTTTTTTTTAAATCCTATCTCGACCACTAGTTCTGATGAGGACATAATATAATTTCCGAGTTTGTATATATTAATATCCTGTTTACATATTAAGTTTTACATGCAATAAATATACTATTTTATCTATATTAATGTTCATATGGTTTGGATTCTCGGCGGGTTGGGTTGTGGTAACTCCAAAAAATAACGTTCTTGCGTTGCGTAGGGTTTCTACTCGCAACGCATGTGTTGCGTCTTCACAAACGCAGCCTAGACTTTTGAAGCAGCTCAGCGTGAAATGGTTACACATCACAGTTTATTTGTCTCTTATGGCACTTGCCCTTCGGCCAAGAGACATATAGCAATCGCAATTTCTGTCCGTCCGTTGGTCCGGGTTTTGCTAATTCGGGCACTTCCACATAAGCTAAGACGACGAAACTCGGCAGGCATATCAGGGACCCGATGAGATTAAGTTTGAAATGGTCACTTCTCCGATCGGAGCATGGAGGGGGGGGGAGTGGAGGGAGTGGAGGGAGGGGGGATACGGAATCGTGTGGTACTTACAACTCATGAACGGGGGGTCGTATCTTAATCAAACTTGGTATTTGGAAAGACCTCGTGTCTCGACGACCCACGAAAATCCGGACCGGATCCTGTGACTTCGAGGGGAGTTGAATGGGGGAACCGGAAATCTTGGGCAACGCTTTGAGTAGAGGAATCGGGATGAGACTTGGTGGAAAGAGCAAGCAAAAGTCCTAGGTACATCATAAACATAAATGAACCGGATTCGGGCATCATGTGGGGAGGGAATGGGGAGGTCCGGAATTCTGATGATGTTATTTCCTTCGGTACTTCTTGATGTACTAGGATGATGAAACTGGGCTGGCATATCAGGGACTCCAATAAACTGGCTTGAGAACAGTCGTGATCCGACTCCTGCCTGATCAGACTTTTGTGGGGGGTGGGGTGGATGGGGAATCCGGAATCTTGTGGCATACATGACTTTTGAACGGGCGATCAGATTTGAATGAAACTTGATTAGTGGAAAGAAGTGTCGTCTCAGATGTTCCACGTCAAGTCCGGGCCGGATCCAAAACTTGTGGGGGGAGATTTCAGGGGGTGGGGTGGGGGGCATCGGAATTTTCGTCGAGGGATCAGGATGGAATTTGGTAGGAAGAACGACATAAGCTGTTCTTGACTGAACCAGATTAGATTATATCGGGGCTGTTTGGGGGGTAGTCGGAGGGGGTTTCCTGGAATTCCGGTGATCGCGAGTTACGATACTTCCAGGTGTCCGGAAATACCGACTTCCGTAGTTGCAAACGGGTGGTCCGATTCGAGTGGAACGTAAAGGGTAATCACAACTAATAACCTGGATGTGATAACACAGCAACACAAGCGGCAACAGCTGGGTGGGGGAACTTTGTGACATACACAAACACCAAACCAAATGGCCTAATTGGATGCAAGTTGGACAGTACCGAGTTTATGTGGCCTAGTTTGTTATTTGGCGTCCGGACCGGATACGGCCACAGTGGGAGGAGCTGGAGTGGGAAATGTCGTGGCTCGTACAGGGGTCAAACGAGGGGAGTGATTTGAATGAAACTTTGAAATTAGAGAGTCCATGGGCCCTAGATGCCGTATTTTGGTGTCCGGACTGGATCCCAGCACGGTGGGGGGGGGGGGGGTACTGGAGTTTCCCGAACACTCGAATGAAACTTGATAGCCAGTAAGAGAAGATGCTTTAGATAATCTGTTTATGTGGCTGAACCTGGTTCGGCCGTGGTAGGGGGAGTTTGAGGGGAACTGGTATTGTAAATAGTATGGCAGTCGTCAGGATCAAACTAGTGTGATGAAACATTTGCCCTAGATGATCGGAGACGACGCCGAAAATACTCAGACTTCTAGGTCCGATTCTAGGGGGGTTGAAGGGGGTAATTGTTACGTTCTCGTCTGCTTTCTTATACCATCTACTCGTAACAAGACCAAAGGTTTCGATGGGATCCCAAAAATTCAATATCTGATCCAGACAACTGGGTCTTGTCTTAGCCAGATCCAGTCTTCGCCAGACTCCTTGAACATTTTTACAATTAAAATTCAGAAACAGATTAAGGCCAAATAGCTAATCACCTGAGAAAACCAAGTTCAGATTTGGATTCAGCATGTGTGTTTACCTCTATAAGTCATATCTGTTTTGACGAAAACTTCCTGCCACATCTGCCAATTTCCCGGATCCGGCCGAACTCCAGAACTACTTGTCCGGCGAAAAAAGAAAGCTCAAAGACGAAATCAGGGTATCTTCTTTCCCCAGTAATGAACATCTAATCAACTTCAAATAAAAATTTAGCTTATAACAAATTTTCCGATTCCAGCCGGATTCCGGTCGAACTATATATCCGAGTAAAATACAATTGTCATACAGGGACTCAGCATCTCTTCTTACCCCTAAATCGCTTATCTAATCAACTAGAAATAAAACTATGACTTCCAACAGTTTTCCGGTTTTGGCCGGATTCCGGACGAACTACATGTCCGGGTAGAAACTTGTTTTCACATAAGTGTTCAGCATGTCTTCTTGCCCTAAATCGAACATCTAATCAACTCCAAATAAAACTTTTAATTTTGACAAACTTTCCGGTTTGGGCCGGATTCCGGTCCAAATACTTGTCCATCGAGAAAATAGTTTTCACCATCGTCTTCAGCATGTCTTCCTACCTCTAAATCGAACATTTAATCAAATTCAAATAAAACTTTTACTTTCAACAAACTTTCCGGTTTGGGCCGGATTCCGGGCGAAATACTTGTCCGTCGAGAAAATAGTTTGCACCATCGTCTTCAGCATGACTTCCTACCCCTAAATCGAACATCTAACCAATTTCAATTAAAACTTTTACTTTCAACAAACTTTCCGGTTTGGGCCGGATTCCGGGCGAAATACTCGTCTGTCGAGAAAATAATTTTCACCATCGTCTTCAGCATGTCTTCCTACCCCTAAATCGAACATCTAATCAACTTCAAATAAAACTTTTACTTTCAACAAACTTTCCGGTTTTGGCCGGATTCCGAGCGAACTACTTGTCCGATGACAAAATGGTTTTCACCATCGTGTTCAGCATGTTTTCTTACCCCATAATCGACTATCACATTAGCTGTTTCAAAATATTTTGTTTGTCCCTTAATTTGAATCCCCTCCCCCACCCCTAAATGTAGAGCTACAAAGCCCATCTACGAACTTGACTGGTCCGACGACCCAACGAACCCTCACACCAAGTTTCATCAAAATATCTCATTCCCTTCGAGAGTTATCGTGCTTACAGACGGACGGACAGACGGACGGACGGACGGACAGACGGACAACTTTTGCGATGTCATAGGTATCCCTCCACTTACGTTTTGGGATCCCAAAAAGTGCCATTTGAGCTCGTAGCTTTTCATGGTCCATATAAACTAACAACATAAATAAAATAAACACTAACACTAAATGGGAACTCAACTATGGAAAATTACAAAAAAGCTAAATTCCCCACGACACCCAAACTCGGACTATCAGCCAGCCACGACAATCACCATCGTGCTCCAAGACTCTTCAGCACGCTTCTAGTTCTCTCGCTTTTGAGAGAAAGAGCAAAAAACGCGTAATTTTTGCGAAGGATGAAAGTCCTTCACCAGCGAAAATTGACGGTGTACTATAGTGCCTCTTAAACCCATGCAACCACCGAAAAGATTTATTGTAGGCCTGTTGGACGCGAAAGCTATTCAGCAGTGTGAGGCTCACTCGGTTCTCTTGTTACCAACCGCTTACAATTTGGTGTGTACTGACCTTTTCTGTAGGTCCTGGATAAGCGGCTGTGCTTTTAAACTATTGATTAGTAGCTCTGAGCATTCAAATTCGGTTATCTGGGAATAGTTCCCGTCGGCGGCTGAGACAACCGTTTCAGGCTACCTGTAGCGCCGAGCTTATTTATTCTCTTTCGTAATTATCATTATTATGATACATTTGTTTCCCATCATAGTAAAAAAATTACAAATCAATGGAGTTATTCAATAAGTAGGAAAATGTAACAATAGAAACCCCGAAAACGTAGAAAACAAAACGCGTTTTCGCCTTTCCAGAACTGCAGTTATCGGCCGTGCTACTCCATACGTGCAGACAAACTACTATTACTGTTAATGCGTTCGTATTCCATAGGAATGAATAATAACGTATACTAGTCAACAGCCAACAAAAACCATGTAAACTTCTCAACAAAATAAACAACAAACGATACGAAACATCAAACGGGAAAAAGCGAACCAACAATTTCCCCCGCGAAATCTAAAATTGGGAGCGTCAGCCTCATGTGCGGTCCAGCCCGAACAACCAGCAACGGGTTCGAAGACTCTTACTTCTGAAGAGAAACGGCAGAAAAGCGCCTAATTCCGGAAAAAGAGGAGGGTGCCTCCCCCAAAGAACATTGATATGGCACAGCAGTTCGGCCGGAACGCATGCCACCCAACAAATGTATAGGACGCGAAAGCTGTTTTCGAAGTAAAATGACAAACGCAAGTTTTCCGCCGTTTTCGTACTAATACCTGAAAGAATAAATAAACGACATATATATCTGTATGGTCCTTTCAAACATTTCCACACACGACTCGATCTATAATTCCTTCTTCAGTTAGCAATTCGAACCCAAAGTGAGGCTAAATGCTTACGGCTAGATGCACAGGAAAACAACTAGTGTTAATTTGCTCTGGCTAGACGCTTGTTATCAACATCAGGTCCCCTTCTCGACCCTAGGGAGGCCGCAAACGCCTTACCTTCCCCAGCATATGTTATGATGTGATACATTGAAAGTTATACAAAAAGCAGTTGACCAGTGCCGTCTTTTACTTTCAGTGGGTCCTAGGCCATCCATAAGTTTTTGGCCTCTTTTCATGAGTCAAAATCGTAAAAACGCCTGCACATTAGCACACATGATTCTTGGTCAAATAAGACTAGTCACATCTGAGCATAATTTCGGTAACGTAGATGATGGTGCAACGAAGCTGGTTACTCCTGGATCGTAATGTGCAAGACAACACGGCTAGCAAGCATTACCGCAATTTACACCGGCCGCTTGGCCTCTCGTTTGGCTTGGCCCACCAGCACAGGCCTCACCGACATAAGGGTAAAGATGCAACTGCAATTGACGTATTGCCTCCAGAGAGAAGGAGTTGTGTTTTCAAAGTTGGGCACAAGTTTAAAGTTGAGATTTCGAGGGTTTGTTAAACCGATAGCGAAGAAACTGAACCAAGTGAAGTCTTAAATCGTCTTATTTCTAACCACCCGGACGAATGGAAATATGTCGAGGACCTCTCAGTTCTTGAGGTTTGTCGGCAAAATGTCAAGAGCTCAGCAATGACTATTTTGGATGATGTTTCCCCGGGAAGCTGCTCTGTCGCAAATGAAAGTCAACTCTAAGAAATCGTCTGTTATGCCAATTAACCTTTTTTTTTTTTTTTTTTTTTTTTATTTATCTACCCCAGTTTTTCTTGACCCCAATCCCCCTGAAATATCCGTTACAAAAATCAAGCTACTCGGAGTCACTAAAACTAGGTGTTGATCTAAAACTTGGTTCCTATATCAAAATATTTTAAAACAAGCCATAGTTATAAAGATTTTACTGCGTTTTATTAAACCTATTCTTGAATACGCTTGTCATGTTTGGCAATTCGGGTTCTTCTCACAGAACACTCCGTATCGAGAGCACTCAAAAAAGGGTTCTCATGGTTATTAGCGATTACCTTCTATAAAGGATGTATAATAACTGATAAGGTAATCAAATTCGCTGGTAACGCTGTGATAGCTACTTTTGAGAAGTAAGTTCTATGTTCAGAGTTGAACTATGTGATCAGAGTTGGACACGTATTCTGTATTCGGACTTTGAATTTCGAGTGGTTGACAGCTTCAATGTTGGACCGATTGCGAAGAAACTAAAACACCTCCCGCTTACATTAGCTAAAGGTGCAGTTTTGGTCTTTGATGTAGATTGTAAAGGACCACTTAACTAGCAGGGAAAAATGGCCGAGTCGGGGAAGCTGTATAAGTATTTGGATCACAAATAGTTGGGAACTGGAGCGATTTGATTAATGTTCTTCTTATCATGGCAATGCTCGCTGATGAGCTTTTTTCCCTCATTTGGGCCACTCGGCGTAATGAACAATGCACGAGAAATCCCTGTGCGGTCGTAAGAGTTAGAATGTCTGACAGGATAGACAGTAAACTAGATCGACCATCAGACCGTGAAGTCAAGACAACACCAGTGTCTCTCACCCTTAAGGCCGTCTGTTGTAGTTTCTATCCTGTTGTTGGGACTATGAAATTGGGGTGCTTTGTTAGTTCCGGTAGTGAAAGATGTTAACAAGATCCCTTTCCGCGAGTTTTTTTGGAAAGGATGAAAGCTGAATTGTTCGTTTGCCTTTGTGAGATCGGATAAGAAGTACATTTTTCAAGGAAGCGAATGATTCGGACTTCTGGAACTCCCAGTGAATAAACAAGCAAAGAAAAACGGGTTTTCAGCCCAATAAAAAACTTTCGCAAAAGACGAAAATGCAATTAATTGTGTCCTAGACTGTTGACTTCTTGGCCTCGTTGCTTCTTACATCCGCGTTGCTTCTTATACCCGTTGCTTCTTATATATATTCTTATATCTTTTGAAATTCCCCCTTACGTCAATGCTCCAGATGGAGTACTCTCTGCCTTCACCAAGAAGCTCAGTCTCTTCATCTGTACATCACACACACTCCCCTTTTACTGGCTGCCTACAGACATACAAGTTGCATTAGGCACAGTTTCTGTTCCAGTGTTCTTCTTTGCCGGTTCCCCAAACCACTAATAACCGTTCCCGGTTAGCTTCAACCTTAATCTGCTTCTTGGCTTTGATGTGAAACACGGAAAACATTCATAAATGGCAATTATGGCCAGAGAGTCATCCGCCTCAAAACCAGCCAAGCACGACGGGTCCAAAAATCAGAAGATAGAGCTCATGGTGGAAAGTGAATCGGTAAAATAGGTAAGACGCGTCCGTTAAGAGGTGTGGTGACGAACGGCTCTTCTTTCACAAACCGTCACTTTGGCAAAGCAGTCAGCAGTCGCGTTTTTTAGAGATCGACTGGCGATTGGGACTTGTTCCCGGGTTCATCCAGTTGGCCGTTTTCTGTCGCTTGATAGGGTAGCTAGAACAAGCCTTCGAAAAACGGTCTAAAACATGAAACTAACATAACAACAAACTTCTCCCCTGTCATCCCCACAACTCTTCCCTCGATAGTCTCTGAAACTGCTGCAGTACTGGCGCTTCCTGAGGTGTAAATTGTACGTATTTGGGTCCACATGTTTCAGTTTTCAAAATTTGGCACCAAGTTTGACTTGACCTCCAAGAGAAAGGTGCATCGGATCGACTGTTGGCTTCGTTCTCAGTCGATGTCCAGTCAAGCGACAAAAAACGGATCGACGGGACCTCCAATTGACAGTCGATCGCAAAAAACGGCAACTTTCGTTCCAAGCGATCGCAAGAAACGCGACTAGGGATTTCTACAAGGGCTTGGAAACCTTGACCAGCACACTAACACGGGTTTCTGAATTGCAGGAGTCCGAGTCTATAGAAGACATCCCTGCTGAGCGAGAGGACGTCTTCCGTGAGAAGCAGCAGAAAGCCTCTAAAGATGACCTCGAGTCAGTGTACGAGCGGGAAGAGCGAAAGTATGTCGGCGAGGAGAAAGAAGTTGTTGTGGAAGTCCAGAGACAAATCAGTGACATTATCGAGAGTGCTGCGTTCATTGTCAAGGAGCGACTGAATAAGTCCCTTGATGAGCCAACCAAGGCAGATTTTGAATATTTGAGTGACGACGATAAAGAAAACAAGAAGAGGCTGGATGACAGCTTTTCGTCTCCTTTCCGTGAGTATCAAAGTATTTTTGGGGAGTTGTTTATGTTGTCCGAAGATTTTACGCTTATGTTTTCTTACTCTATTACTTTTACGTTTTGGTGGGTAATAAAATTAACTTAATAATGATAAACATAAATTTAACTAAAAAAAAAGAATAATAGAATGTGAACGTTTTTGTGGCGCTAAACGGCTGAGTTTTTTTTCCTCTGTAATTTGGATCTTCTTATCTGTGAAACAAACAAGCAAATAAATAAAAAAAAAGTAATTTATTCGAATGGATGTGTTGAAAAAAAATGTATTTATTATAAAGAAGTAAAAATACGAGTTTCTCAGTTTTATTCCCATATATCTTAGAGGATTTATGTTTATTATTTCCAAAAGAGGTGTCATATTATTGCCAGGGCCAGGCTCGTTAATATGTACAGTTTATTTACAGACTAGACTGCACTGGTGAACTGATACAACTAATCTGAATATAATTTGAGATGAATCAATCGAATCCGATGAGACTTACGCTAGGTTTACAAGTGTTAAAGGACACCTTGAACTATAGAGTGTTTCCGCTAAGGTGTTTTTAGGCAGTTGACTACCTTAAAACTTAGCCGTGCTTAGAGCAAATTACCCAAGGCTTCGGTTGTTTGAGGCTTTTTCCATGTACCTTCCCTTGGATTATAAACTTGGCAAATTTTGAATAACCAGTTTTTTTACTAATAAGCTTCTTGAAAACAATGGTCGGGATCCTGGGCATACGTGGCAAGCCTGATAATCGTGTTTGACACTGCAAAACGGAAACGTCAGCTATATTTCGGCCATTCTCTGCAAAGGTCCTATTCAGGCTCAAGCTGGAAATTGAACTTGTGGAAAAACAACTAAAGATTCTTGCTTCAGTATCTGATTTTGTTGATTTTTTCGTGAAAATTGGTTGGAGTCAAAGCTAGTGCGGCGATGTCATTTGGCCACGGCTGCTGTTTTCGCAGCTCGGTTGGGTCGCTGAGAGGGTAGAGATTTTTCCGCATTTTGGTTTTGGTATCACCTGTGCCTTCTTTCCAGCTAAGATGGATAGTTGTCGGGATGTCTGGACGATTTGTAGTCCAGTACTTTGTTTTTAACTTCAAGCAACTTTCACGAAGAAATTCACAATTCACCCAGCAGCTTGGGTTGATGGGATATTTAGTCGGATAATCAGTGTAATGCCATATATGACATACTTGTGAAGTATAGAATCCTGGGAACGAGAAAGGATGAAAATACTACTGAAGTAGAATGAATTACTATCACAAGTACTACTCGTACCTTAAATGTTAATTGCAGTTACTCAAACAACAAATGTTAGTAAATGTGTTGAAGCATGGATTACTGATTATTTCCTCCTTAATAAAAGTATTCACAAAGTTACTTGTCTTAAAAGTAAGCTAGAAGCTTCTCGCTTGCCAGAACCTTGAAGCTGGTGGAGGAAAAATTTTCGGTTTCTGTGAAAGTTTCAGAATCAGAGATTCCTGGTAGACCGCGCTTTCCTTTTTAGAGTGTCGTGTCGTCTTTATTGATTTAATGTAAACTTATTTTCAACTTCAGAGGCTATCAGCACTCCCGTCAAAAAGCCCGTTGAAGACGACCATCGACGAACGGAGAGTAACGAAGTGATCCTCTCCCAATCCTGGGCGGCGGAAGAACACCCGGAAAAGATTGACGAATTTGAGAAAAGTCTCCACGAAATCGTTGATGAGCTAGAATTCGATAGGGAGCTAGACGGAAGATCGAAAGAAATACAAGGTAAAAAAGTTCCTTCCAGTTAAGAAAAATGTTTCTGAAAGTCTGGGGCTTCCGCAGAAGCAGGAAGTGTCTTTTAGCGACCCGTCGAGAAGAGGAACGAGGCTTAAGGCAGCTTCCCTTTTACTTACCAATTAGCTCAAATTGTGTTGTTTTTTTTTGGTAGGGTATTTTTCATGCTTGAAGTCGTCGTTTCTTAGTTTTTTCTGACGGCACTGATCACAGGAAATGTCGTTGGAAATCTGAACTGACGGATTCGTCTAACACAATCAAACATGATTCGCAGTCAACTTGGGTTGAAGGAATACGACGAAGTTCTGTAATTTTGAAAGTGGCTGCTCTTTTCCGAAATCTGTAATTTCCTTTCAGTGAAACAGCGTTACGTAAGCATTGTAGTTGTCGTGTTCATGAGTTTCACCTGCAGAGTCTCGGTTACATTTAAAGTCGTAGTATGATATGATATGATATGATATTTATTTGTCTTCAGAGCCCAAAGGCCATAACAAACACACATAAATAACAACATGTAAATACAAAATAAACGGTCACACTACTACACTAAACCCCACTCAAACACTTTTCCCTGTGCCGACTGGCCACTCTGAGGAACCTCGCCAGGTTTCTTATACTAAGAAAATCCCTACTCCGCATAATATTTACCAACCACTTCCTCCCATGAATCCCTCCCTTAAAAATTTCCTCCCTCAGATCCTCAATTTCTACAGTCAATTATTTCAAAAGCGACTCCTTTAGAACCCTGCTGGGTTTCTCAAAGATTATAAACTCTTACCGGCTACGGTCAGTGTCACTCGTCCCTCTTGGAGGAGAAATATGGAGAAGTTGCGTAACCAGTATTCTTGACTATAGTGACTAGCGAGTACACGTGAGCAGGAAAGAGATGACACTTTCAGAAACTTTTGCTTTCAGATGAGCCTTTAAGACGAGTGATAGCCTCAGTTACCCCTCCACCTAGTCCGACAAACGTAGAGACTGAACTCTCTTTCACTGAAACTAAAGCTGTTGAAGACGCTCCTTCGTCACCAGCTGCAGATTCCGCTTCTGTACCAGGTACGTCATCGTTTGTCTAGACACTAATTGAAGATGTTGACCAAACTTTAGCCGATTACCTACGGGTCGTAACGTCACAAGAAAATTCTATAGATAGATAGATAGAAAGATATTTAATGCATAAAAGCCAACAAGGTCCATCGCACCAAAACAACCGTTTATTAGCGGATCTGATTGTCCCTAGAACGGTCTATAAGTGTAAACGGGTCCGGCGCCTCGCTGTCCGGTCGGCTCTATATTTATAGATACAAGTATGTATTCTGCAACATTAATTTAATCGAATTTCATGACGTCATGATTACGTCACGGACCGTAGATAATCGACTAAAGTTTAGTCAGTACCTAATTGAAAGGGCTAGAAAGAACTGATGGCTAGAAAAGAAGATATTTCCCGCAGAAGTTCGTGAAAAAGTCTTTCTTTTGAATCTGGAATAACCAGAGCCTCTTTCCTTCCCTTTGTTTGTGCTAGTTTGACTTTTCTTTCCCTATTTATCGGCTCGTATACAGGATTAAGTACCGTGGAAGGGAGGGGGGATATTCAGCAACTCCGCTAACGCCTTTCACGTCGATAAGAAGAATGTTCTTTTTCAAGTGATTAATCACGATGCCATACTTCGATAAATCATTTCTTCCCTTATAAACACAGACAGCGGCACAGTTAGACGATAGATGTCAGTATATTTACTTAATATACAAGCCCTCCAGTATAAGCCTAGTTCACTGCGCTGAACCGATGCGTCTGCTGATTTTTTTTTGATTTTTTTTATTTGATGATTTAATCCCTAATTTCTTAAAATAATAACATAGGGTATGTCAGTAACATATAAGGGCATTTCCAGCACTATCAATCAACACGACATGTCAATAACGTATCCAATAATACCTTAGATATTCATTCAGCCCAAGCTGACTGCGAATCAAATTTGACGCTCCAAAACGGATAAGCCAGCTATAGTTTATCAGAGCTATATTTCGCCCCTTCTTGGCAAGGGAAGTTCCAATCAAATGAAACTCCAACCAGTTTTCGGAGAAGAAGATCACAAAATCAGACCTAAGGAAGAATCTTTAATTTTTTTCCCACAGGTTCTTTTTCCAGCTTGAGCCTCAAGAGTACCCTTGCCAAGAAGGGCCGAAATATATAGCTCTAATGAAATGTTGCTGACTGATCCGTTTTGCACCATCAAATCTGAAACCATTATAGCGATATTTCTTCCCTTCTCGGCAAGGGCTGTAAACTAAGGCCAAAATATCGCTGGAATTTAACCAGCTGACGGGTCACCTATGATTCACAGTCAGCTGGGGCTGAAGAAATATTTGTACAACTAGCCTACCCACAAAAATATCAAGCGGACTGATTTTCATTCCCGGAGTAAACGGCCCTCCTACCTGTCTCCTCCTAACGCTATGCATTAAACGTCAAAGTATTGTCAGGAAGACCCGAAAAAGCATCTGCTGACTTTTCCTGTATTACGATGACAAGTGTTTTTTTTTTTTTTCATGCACTAAAAGTGCATGGTTTTAACGTTTTAATGCGTAACATTTGAAACATAATACCTAACATCCTAAGTGTTATCTGTTGAAAGAACGCATATTGTGTTATCTCTTATGAAGCTTTTAACAGTGTATCAAATCCAGCCTTCGACTTTTTTATTCTTCTTTGTGAGTTCCTGCCTTTTGCGGTGCTGTGCGTTGTGATTTGACCCAGAACTGGATATTCCATATGAATAATTTCCATTTGGAGCACTGTTCCAAACTGGATTATATTCGACACATGAAGTGCTTCGGTGCATAACAAGCTGAATGTCAGTAACCAGTGCTCGTGTGACTGTCGTTCATTGAAGAGCATTTTGTTTTGTGAGTGAAAATAGCTTTCGGATTTCTTCAGGCAGTAAGTAGTTTCTTTTTATGTATCTATTTTAGATTCTTGGCACAAGTAATAACTGTCGCACTGTTGGGTCTATTTGGTAAAGTGCGTATTGGAGCCGGACAGGTTACATTGAATTTAGAAATTAAAATAATATATTTGAGAGAAATTTACAACTAGGCTACTGTATACTCTCGCATTATTCGATCTATTTGTTAAAGTGTGTATTGGCAACTGACAGGTTACATTGAATTTTGAAATTAAAATAATATGACGTAGAGAAATTTCTGAAATTTGCTATTTATTTGAGACCGATTTGAGGCGGAAAAGTCATTCTTGACTTAGTCACGCATGAAGAATGAATTGGATTGGATTGAACTGAAATGAACTGGACTACACTAAAATACTATATTTTTCTCTGTTCTATTATTTTATTTTGTATCTTTAAGGATTACATGATGCAACCTGTCAGAGGTCAGTACGTACCTGCATATCAGCATAAGAATAGCGGAAAAAATACTTTGATTGTGATTTAAGCAAAATTGAAAAAAATATTCTAAAGCAGCCTCAAAACGCACATTCAATATGCATTATTTCCGTATTTATCTTTGTTGGATCTGTTTTCTTTTCTTTAATCCATCCATGGCTTACCGTAGCCCAAAGTTTATTGGTAACTATTCAGTCACTCATTCGAGACGTTTAGTAGTTTGGTCTATAATTTCTTCTAAACGGGTTCTGTCAAAAAATATAAAATCGATATTCAAAATCACAAAAAGTTTATCCTGACAGTCACGCAACTTACGTCCAATAAATGTGACGTCTAGTGTTCTGACGTCTTACGTTATAAAAATAGATTCTGTAGCGTAAATTATAATATGTTGTCGTAACTGCCAACTTTTGTGTCTCAGAGTAACAAAGCCGATGTGATCTTTCTGGGAGAAAGACAACACAATTTGTTTTCATTTTATAATCTTTAAACTCGTTTTTTGCTTTAGATGTTAGCTGCCATTGGCGCATAGAGGTGTTCGACTAAGTTTTGTCTGCTCATCACGGAACTGTGCGGCTGATATAATGATGTCTTCCAGTAGTAGTTCCAGGGACATATATATTGGCTTAGAGATTACAAAAAATACAGAGATGCTGAGGCTTGTGGAGTTTGATGGCATCAACGTATAGAGCGGAGACAAATGATTGGTCACCTCAGGCACTGTGACTTGATTAATGATATTTGGAAAAAGTAAACTCTCGACATAAAGGGTGTTATTTACAAAGTTATTGTCTCTTGGTCCGAGTTTCTTCAGTCGGGTGATGTCCATTTCATCTCGAAATTGGCGTATGTAGTATTTGTGGTCTGTCTGGGGGAAAGACAGAGCTCTTGAACGTAGAAAGCGCTATTTCTAACGCTGTGACGTCTTGGCCTGATTTCTGTTTTCAGTTGGATCTCTTTTGCTGCTAGCTCAAGTGCAGGAAAGTTCAGTCCAGTTCAGTTCATTTTTATTCTTCAACATATCCAATATTCAACATATTCCTGATACCAATAGCCCGTTTTAAGGACGGACAACAAATTACCGAGATCCCTTTATCGAGAATTTATTTCACCTTTTTTTCTTTTTTTTTCAACTTACTTCAACTCACTCCAAGTCAACTTTCTTCACTCAAACGCTCTCAACTGACACTCCATTACACAAAAAATATTTTTTTAATCTATTCTTCGACAATAAATTATACTCAGGCTCCCTAATGCTTGTCGGTAGTTTATTCCAAACAATCACACAACGATTTCTAATTATAAAAGACGCTTTTACTACTCTTACGTGACTCACTAACAATTCTATCAATATTCCTGGTAATCCGAATTCAAACTAAAATAAATTGCTAACATTAGACGGTGAAAATTTATTTAGTACACTATACACAAAATTACCAATTTGTGATCTCTTACACGTTTAACTTTCAACACACTGAAATCTCGGTAACAACCTTCGGTGAGACGACAATTCTTACACTCAACTAACGCACGGAGCGCTTTATTAAAGGTCAGTCGCTATTTCTAACGCTGTTACCTCTTTGCCTGATTTCCGCGTTGGTCAGTCTATCCGTTGTGTCTTATGGTCTTCAATTTTCACTCTGTCACTCTGTTGGTGAGCGTGAAGGAAGATGGAAGAAGGATACTTGCACACATAGTCAGATTTTCGCAGTCGGACGCGGATTTTCTCCTTCGCACCGAAATTTGTTCGCATCGCATGCAGATTTCCCCATAGTGGCGCGAATTTTGCATGCGTATTTTAGCAGGTGTATGTGAGCGTAGCTCACGAGAACATGTCTAAGTGTGAATTCTGATATCTCCCCGCGAACCAGCATGTAGGATGGAGAAGGGGGGGGGGGGCTTAACAGCTTGCAATTCTTTCAAGTGCCCATTCTGTGGCGTATTGGAATTAAGCTTCACGTGTAAGAGAACTACATACCTTGTAAACGAAACGTTCCTTTTATGCTGTCCTGTTGTTCTGGGTAACTTATTTTTGTTTTGATTTTTACTGCCGACATGCACGCTGAAGCTTCTTTACTAGAGCTATCTATACTGTTTTTTTGTCGCAGTATCCCCTCTTGATAAAAATTGGTTACTTTTCCTGGTCTGCTCCCGCGTAGTTTGCTTTTATTCTTTCTTTGTGACACTTCAGGAAGGGGTTCTTGTCTCTACATGGTCTCTTTTATAGATTCCCCTCTTTGAAGTCCATTTAATCTCATTTGCTGCGTTCCGGAATGCGAAATTTGTTTGGCTTCAGTCGTCCAACTTTCGAAATTTTAAGCTCCAGTTCTCCAGTAGCCAAGTTGATTCACAGTGTCTGGAGTTTTTTTTTTAATCAGTGTATGGATGTGTTACTATGCACGGACGGATATTTTTGGGGGTCGTACCGATTCTCTCTATTGTATTTGGACTTTCTAGGATGTGTGCGTCGGATCCAGATTTGTTTGTCAAAGTCCGTGAAAATAGTGGTAGTGCTGAACCAGTTTATACCTCCATAAGTTGCGACTGTTCAGGAGCGATTTTGGTGGCTCTTCAGAATTGTGCTGTGTCACCATTAGAAGTGGTTTTAGAGCGTGGGGTCAAGAGTAGTCTGTCTGCTGACCTGCTGTCTATCGCAGTACCCATCGAGGACCCGAAATTATCACCTGGCGAAATCTTACCTGGCTTTTATAATACGCACACACATGTTGACAATTGTGTCCCTTCTGACGTAGCACATGGGAAAGCCAGGGATGAAACCTTCAAAAGTGGGAAGCCTTTAGGTGATATCGAACCAGGGCATGCCATTGGCGCTCTCGCTGAAGCAGGCTTTATTGCCAAAAATGTTGATAATTTACAAGAAGTGGTTCCTAGCCAAGGGTCGCATGATCTTGTGGTCGATAGTGTTGAGGAAAATGCATACTCAGTAGAGTTTGGATCTAGTATCTCTGAAGAAGGTTTAGAACTTGATGAAAGTGACGAGGGTGTCACTAGCAAGACGGAATCTAATGTTGAGGAAAAGGCATATTCAGTTGAGATTGAAACAGGTGTCAACAAGATCAGTAGCATCTCTGAAGCTGGTCTACAGCTTGATGAAAGGGGTGAGGGTGTCAACAGCGAGATAGAATTTAATGTTGACGAAAAGGTATATTCAGTAGAGCTTGAAACAACTGTCGACAAGATCAGTAGCATCTCTGAAGCTGGTCTACAACTTGATGAAATGGGTGAGGGTGTCACCAGCGAGACGGAATTTAATGTTGACGAAAAGGTATATTCAGTAGAGCTTGAAACAACCGTCGACAAGATCAGTAGCATCTCTGAAGCTGGTCTAGATATTGATGGAAGTGATGAGACGATGACTAGCGAGATGGAATCTAATGTTGATGAAAAGGTATATTCATTAGAGCTAGAACTAAGTGTTGACCAGATCAGTAGTACCCCTGAAGCTGGTCTAGAACTGAACGAAAGGGATGAAGGTAGCACTAGCGAGACAAAATCTAATGTTGAGGGAAGGGCATATTCAGCAGGGCTTGAAAAAAGTTTCGGCCAGGTCAGTAGCAACTCTGAAGGGGGCATAAAACTCAACGAAAGTGATAGCGATAGGGGATCCCCTTGTTTAGGTGTCTTTGATGTGGGGTGTGAGGCAGAAATGGCCAACTTTTCTGAGGCCAAGGTTATGGTTTTGGAGCTCAGCAAGGCATCTGAGGAGCCAATTGTTGATCCAGGAATGTATGTTCTCGGGTCTCACAGTGGTTTCATTCAACCGAACGACAATACACACATTACCAGAGAACTTGAAACGACCGTTGAAAATGAAGCCCAATCAAGTATCGGTGATGAAACACCAGACAGTGTTGAAGATTTCTCTGTGCCCCATGTCGATGACGTCATGGAGGCAGATGACAACTCTGAAAATATTTCTAATATACGTCCTGGTTTTCTGTTCGAATCTGACTTGAAGACGCACGAAATTCAAGAAAATTCACATGGGTTTGGTTCCGTCCATGAGAACCCGTCAACGCCGTCAGCATTATTGGCAAGAACTCCTATTTCCGGAGCTGAAAATGACGAATCCTCAAGATCAGACGCTGAGAGTAGTCGATCTGAATTCGACCTGGAAAAGGTATTGTTACAGCACAGCAAGGAAAAATACCCAGAAACAGAACTTCCAGCTCGCTTTACCAGCATGCAAGTGAACCGGAGCCGCCCAAACGTGGCTGTGGACGATCAACCGAACCAGCAACAGCTTAAAACTGACCCATCCTTCCGAGATTGCAAGAGCCTTGTTAATGATCGAGCTTCTTACGATTATGCGCCGCATGCTGCAGTTGCTGGTTTCATTGAAGAAAATCCAGATATCAACTGTATGTCCCAAACCGAGGTCCGTCACAAGAGAGAAGACATTGTCGAAGCTTTGTCATCGGGCTATTTGGAATCCTTCCCTGCTCAATGGAGGACTCAGCATGAAGTTCTTGATCTTGTTACTGACAACGTTGAAAACGTAGTAGAACTTACTCACATCCTGGATTATTCTAATGATCCCACTCTAAGTACAGACCTGTCGGAAGCAACCACTGAAGCATTTAGTAAAGTCCGTGAAGGGGAAGAGT
Organism: Branchinecta lynchi; assembly: GCA_023053575.1. Classification (NCBI taxonomy): domain Eukaryota; kingdom Metazoa; phylum Arthropoda; class Branchiopoda; order Anostraca; family Branchinectidae; genus Branchinecta; species Branchinecta lynchi. The sequence continues at coordinate 26,016,705 of JAKZAP010000001.1, forward strand.
TGGTTGGCACCCTTTCGGATGGTCGTTTTTCACATGAACTGTATCTACCTGTGGACTGGGAACTCAATGTTTCTAATGAAAGCCAAGGTGTCGAAAAAAAATCAACAAAAAATGGAGATTCATCCGAAATTGCAGGCTTAGAGATTACTGAAAACTTGCAAGAAACTAGATTACCTACGCAAGGATCGCTTGTGTTCGCCATAAGCGAATTTAGTGGAGAACTACTGCCGGTGAATCTCCTTATCGAAGCTCCTCTTAAAGGTACGGGGATAATTGACGAAGCAATCTACGATAGTTCAAATGATGATTCCAGTAGACTTAAACAGTCCCTTGTTGTCACTACAGCGGAAGTTCCGATTCTCGCTGGAAAAAAAGACGAAATATCCACTGCTAGTTTTATCAACGATAAAGAGTATGAGGTACACCATCCTGTCAAAGAAAACAAAGAATCAGAAATCTCTGGCTCGCATGAATGTAACACGCCGCATTCTTTCTATACCAAAGAAATTGATTCACATTCCGAAAAATGTGCCTGCGTTTGTGTTTCCAGCGCTAGCCCTCGAGACGGTGTACCACCACAAGAGGTAATAATGCAGCAGGTCATTTCTTTCCGTCATTTCTGATCAAATCGATTAAGCTGTCTCCCTGGATTACAACGCCGGCAAAAAATATACGTATTGATTGTCCTATTAATAATATACAATGCAGGATTGTCCTTTGTACACATTTCCAGGCTGGCTCAGCTTAAAGAACATCTCGGCAATCTTTACTGTTTGTGTTCCAATATTCAAAACTTTGAATACTGTAAAACTAGGTTGGGCTTTTAACAGATTATCCACAGATTGACTTCTAAAAGCTTTTAACAGATTATCCACGGCTTGACTTCTAAAAACTCAGCACAATTCAGTGAACCGGTATTACGCATTAGTAGTACGTATACGCAAACAGTCGTCGGGAACATAACGCGCATGGAAAATAGTGAACCGCGGCAAGTACAAAGATTAGTATGTCTCCGTTACTGGGCTTAAAATGTAACTTATAATAGAAGAAATATATGTAACCCCTCCGGGGTTAAGAATAATGAATGCAGTTCAGAGTAAGTTACATTGGCATTATCGAAACGACGCGTCCTTTAAGTATAGTATGCAAATACTTAGTTCGGCTTCCCCGTTTCGTCTGGGACTCGCATTACTCTCTGCACTTCCTGCGAGTTTGCTCTGTTATTCGTAGCTCCGTTGACGAGAAAAGAACTATTGACCGAAGATATACTTGTTTCCTCTGTACAGTAATATTTTAGCAGTCTATTCAGCTTCCAGTAATGCTGTTACAAAAAAAAAGTATCGTCCAGACTTCCGTTTGTAAAGGCTTCGTCTTTTCCAGGAAATGGCGGACACAGTACCAATAATTCAAGTAGATGGTGAAGAGATGGACACTGAAGTGGCTGGCAAGACCCTCGACAACCACACAGATTTAGAAGAACTAACAGATACAGAAGATAGTGACAGTGGCAAGCGTGGCCACCCTGCCCCCCGAGTGTTGAAAAAGAAGAAAGTGAAGAAAAGCAAAGCTTCCTTGCTCTCCGCTGTTCCCCTTGACACTGGTTCTTTGACTGATACGGAGCAGATTGACGTAGACGAAGAGACAGGGAAAGTCAAATCTGTAACTCTTGCTGAAGTCCCAAACTTTTACAAACCGTTGAAACCAAAAATCGTTCAGCTGAGGGATGATAAAGATGGAAATGTGCGAGTTAATAACATTGTAAGAGGAATATCTGTTCAAGTAGTTACGAATCCTAGTTATGAAGGGATTCAGCTGTCACTGCTTGGTGTAGATCCTATTGACGATGATCCTCTAACAGATATTGACAGTATTGACGCTGGATCAGACGATGAGAGTGCAGCTGCTGCAGAGGAGATCGAGCTTGGAATTCTTGATTCATACGACGTTGGTACTAAAACTACTTCAGAAATTCTGGAACATTCATTTCTTCCTGCGACTTCACCAGTCACACCTGACATCCTTGTAACGGACTCGAATGCTATGCCACAATTCAGCTTGTTCGTCCCATCTCATACAGGCGAATCACTAACCGACGTTGAAGACCTTGGAGTGAGCGACGAAGAAGTAATCAACAGAAGCTCTTTGAGGCCAGCAGAAACAAATGCTGCACAGCTGACTGACACCGAAGATATCGACATTGAAACAAGTCGGCCGTTGACACCAGAACCTTTGCCGCCACCAAATGGTCCAGCACGTCGAGTAAGGCCAACGGTAACTATGATTGAAGAGGACGAAAATGGAAGAATACTTGTTTCAACTGGCACCGAAAGAGAAATGACCCCTTCGCCTTATCTGTCGGTCCACTCTGACAACATGGACCCGCTAACCGATATTGAAAACTATGGCGGCTCGGAATCCGAGGATGAGCAGCGAGAATTTGAGACCCCGGAAGTAGAAATGTTTGAAGGCTCCAGTACTGTCGTGAGAGACCAGGAAGAAAGGAAAGACGCTCAGGAGCCGTCTGACGAAACACTTGAAGGAGTAGCTACCAAAGGAACGCACTCCCTGACTGTCCCTGCTGCCGAGAGTCAAGCTCTTACTGACACCGAAGATATGGAATCAAGTGATATAGAAGAGAGTAGTATTACGGTACGGGACGGAAATAACGAGTTTTGTGTGTGTGTTCCTGCGAAAACAGGTCCAAAGGAAACGTGCATTTGTCGTAGTCGAGATGGAAAGGCTTTGGAGCTTAAGTATGATGATGGTAATCTACCAGTAGTTCCCCAGATACCTTTTACCAAACCTTGCCTGTGTGGTAGATTGATTTTCATTGGTAATAGCAGACAATCGAGGAGTGTTGGGAACCTAAGCAGTAAAAGACTGTCCGAGTCTGTTGAATCACTGTCGAAAGCTGCTCGAGAAAAAATAACTGTTCAGTGTTATACTGATAAATTTATGCTAAGCAAGCCGAAGAGCGTTCGTAACTTACCTGCATTTGCTTTTTTCGAAGAAATGTGCAAAAAAAATGCAGGCGATACTGTCCAGACTCCTCGCGCTTTGAAACCTGTAGTGCGATCCCTGTCTTTAAGGTTTTTTGATAGACAACAGAGTCGCTGGTAGATAAATAAACTTGTGAGCTTCTCTTTCTGTCTGTTGATAATTAGGTGTGTTGCTGTTTGTCTTCTAGGTCCTTTTGTCGACCAATTTTATTTTATTTTGATTTCAATCCCTTGTGTTGCTGTGAAAATATCCCCTTTACTTTGAGTTGTTTTCTTTACGTATTCCAGGCTTCACCGCTACGTCCGTTTTCCCAAGCTGCAAGGAAGCTTGTTTGAAGTATCCAGTTCAGTTGGACTCTTCTTTCTCTCATAACATGAAGGTATTTGAGGCTGAAGGCAGGGACAAGTCTTTAATGCAGTTGATGGTTAATTTTGATCCCCGCATGTATAGCAAGACATCCCATGCAATCCAGGAAGGCCAAATTGACGACAATCCGGGACTGTCGCCAATGCCCATAAAAGCTGAGATGAGACTGCTTCTGAAGTCTTCTGGTTGTATCAAAGAAGCTGTTGAGATCCGCAGTATAAGAGAATATGTAGAACGTAAAGACTTTGATGCACATAGAAATTTCATTGCGTCACAGATTCCTGCTAAAGAATGTCCGAATGCCGTGCAGCTTGGGAACAATGGCCCAGAAGTCATCGAAAACAAATATTTGAGTGATAGAGTGAACATGCTTAATGGGAGCTTCTTCCCCATTCCTGGCAAGAAATCTGAATCTTATAGAGGTGAGATGATGTAGAGAGCGGTAGATGTCAGTGGTGTCTCCTTTCGCATGTTACCTTAGAGCAAGTTGCATTAAAATAAAGGCAAAACGTTCCGTCTCGTACGTTACTTTTTCTGCTACATCAAGTATGGACCGACGGAGACGGAACATTTCTTGATCCTTAAGCTGATGTCGACATTGTTATTGGGCAAGATTTATCTACAACTAAAACATCAAAACGGTTGCTTTTAGGTTTGAACCATATGTTTTTTTTTCTTCTGGCTTGTGTCTTCACGAATAGGAACGACTGGCCTTTTGTTTCAGATGAAGCTATGAAGTTTGACCTAATCCGAACAAGTTGTTTTATTGGTGCAGGCGACTGTCGCTTTGTGTTCCGGTGGCCAAGAGGTATTTAATCCTGTATACCGCCAGCCAACTACTGTGCTTGTTTTAAACTGTGTTTTCCACTAATCCTAAAATCTGACTAACCGTACTAACCCATTTTAGATAAGACTTCCGAGACATTCAAGTCCGGAGACAAACTACCACAAGAAATGGATAATGAGACTGTCTCTGTCGCCCGTGTGATCAACAGGCCAGAGAAAAGGCATAAACGGTCTGAGTCAGTATTCCAAACCTCCAGCTCACTATCCAGCACCTCAGAAATCAAGTTTGAAGCAAGAACTGAAGAGCGATTCATTGAGAAGACCGCCAGCACGGCGCAACCCTTCTCTGAAGTGGTACAGAAAAGCGAAATAACTGTTTTTGAGATGTATGAAACCAAGACCGAGCATATAATTTTAGAGTCAACGACTGTAGAAGAAGAAAATGTAAATTCCAAACATTACGAAGCAGAGACACGTCAAGCAAACGAAAGAACATCCAGACCGACGCAGCCTGATGCTCCGGAATCCTCGTTTGTGGTCTCGTCGTCAGGTACATCAGATCGTGAACTTTCCCAGTCTGTACGTGTGACATTTGGAGAGGGAATGGAGACTGTTGATCTTTCGTCAATAGTAGATTCAGGCATGGTTGAAGCATTATCAGTCGTAACTAATGGGCTAAAGCCTTGGGAAGAAAAAGATGAAGGTGAAAAACAATGCGACGTGGAGAAAAGTCTTGCCCATGAACCTTCTTTTTCTTTAAGAGAAGTAAGCATTTTAGATTCCGAGCATTTACTCGAAACAGAAAAAACGGAAGACACTGAAAGTAAAAACTACTTACCAAAAGAATCAGCAGAAGATGTGGCTTTTTCCGCCAATAAGGTCCTTGCTAACGAGGTGAAAACCGTGACTGTCCAAACTGTTTTGTCTGTAGAGCAGGCTCGTCTTAGCGAGAAAGGAACCGAGATTGCCGAAAAGACAACAAAGGACTCTTGCACTGCTTTACCATTGTTGGGTTTTGAGAGAAACTTGCTGAAAGAAACCGAAATTGCCGAAAATAATGAGACAGAAATGACGATGGACTCGTTAAAGCAACTCCTTGTTAGCGAGGAAGAAACTGACGTTATCCAAAAGACGTATGGAGATGGTTGTTCTGTCGTATCAGGCTCAACTGAAATCAACGAAGTGGATCACGAGCATCCACTCAAACTGAAAGACTCAGCAGACAAACACGAAACGTGTGGCTATACGGAAGAAGCTGCAAGCGCTCCGGCTCATCTTATACCTTATTCCGCGAAGCAGCTCTTTGTCATTGAGAAAGACACCAGAACAACCGTAAAGGGAGAAACGAAAGACGAGTCGGCAAAGCATCCTCTTGTAAGCGAGAAACAAACCGAGGTTGTCGGAAAGACAGGGAAAGATACTTCTTGCGAAGCCTTGTGGGCGACTGTTACCGAAAACGAAACTGTGATCACCAAAAATGATGCAAAGGAAGGAACACCGAAAGACTCATCTAAGCAGTTTGTGGTTAGCGAGGAAGATAATGGTTGTGGCCAAGTTACAGACAGTAATGATTGTCCCAGTGTAATAGCGTCCATACAAGAAACAACTAAAGTATCCGTCGAAGAACTACTTGTTAGCAAGAAACAAACCAAGGTCGTCGAAAATACAGAAATTGAGGCCAGCTCGTGGTCCAAAGTTGTAGAGGATAGAACGGTAAAATACGAAGACCAGCCGTTATTAAGCATGAATAGATCGGGCATTGCAGGACAGACATTCAAAGAAAGTCCTTCTGGACGTGTCCAAGCAGCGAATTCACTTGAAATCGTAAAAGAAGCGACAGTAAACACCGTCAAGCTAGACTTGGCGAATACAAAAGACAAGGAAGTTTGTGAACAGAAAGATAAACAAAATTCTTCCAGCTTAAATTCTAATGACTACTGGCTTGGGTCACGAGAGAACATTTCATTGGAGTCCGAATCATCGGTTGTAGCAGCTGTGGCTGAAGCTACGCATCTTACAGAGACCATCTTCTCGACCGATTACGTCCGATCCAACGCCGAGGTTAGAGATAGTGAAACCAAAGGAGATTTTATCGTCGATGGAGTAGACAAAGAAGAGCAGGCAGAAGGATTTATTTTAAGGGAAGAAAAGGAGAATGTTAAAATGCCTGAAGACACTCCAGCACTTTCACGGAATAATTTTGACGCATACGCAGAAACAAAATCTGTAATCGCTGAGAACAGAGTAGAGTTAGTCTCGGATAGACAGGGAATAGAAGAAGATAAAAGCGCTGAAGTTCTTGAAGACGTTTCGACAGTTTCATATGATAACGTTGGTTTCATGGGAGTTGATCAGATAGACGTTGAAAGTCTAAAAGTTGATGTGCATCGCTCATTGAGTCCTTTCGAAGTAAATCGAGGAGAAATAGACATTGAGTCTTGGGAAGAAGAGGAAGACAAAGAAGATTATGTCACAGACTTCAGCTACAGTCCCACAGCCAAAGTTTTGGAGGTCCTTACTAGTCCATGTGTCGATCCCACTGTCGTTCCAGTCGATGTTGTGTCGAAAATCCAGCTTGAAATTTTTGCACAAGAGTTGCTGCAAGAGCCAGAGCTAAGCGAGTGTGAATCTAAATCTATAGGTGATGCAGCCGAGACGATTGTCTTTCACTCGAGTGAAGGGCTCGTTGAAAAGCAAATAATCGCTGGAATTTTAGAGGCAGAACTTGAAGATACTAATGAAAATTTCGACTTTGAGATAAAGAGTATTATTCTAGTAAAGGATCAAGAAGGTTTCAGTACTGAACGTGCGCAAACTGCCAAGAATTGTTTGTCGCCTCTTGCATCCCGTCTCGAAAAAGATGAATGGACCTCAGGAGAGGCAAGCGATCCTGCAAAAGAAAATGATCAGAACGTGCAAGCCCGTTCATGTGAACATACCGTTGCCTTCCAGCTGAAATCTGATATTGGATCTGATGTAGAAACAGCTTGTTGCGAAATAGTAAGTGTTCGCGACGTTGCGTCAACCATTGTAGAAGCTGTAGCCGCAGAAGCGCAAAAAAGGCTTACCTCTATAAACATCAGCCAGGATACAAAGGACGAGGCCCTTGTGTTGGAAGAAATACGCCAAGACAACGTCCATAGAGAAAATAAGGAGGACATGGGCAGTTTAATTAAAAAGACTTTGACAGAAGTGCGTGAAAATATCGAGCTGGCAAGAAGTGAGATTCAGATCTCTTTTGGTTCACGTGGCCAAGTTTTGGAGTCCTCTCCCTCGGACTTCGAGATCAGAAGTAGCAGAATAAAAAGCATTGAAGCTGAAGAAAGTTTGTTTGAAAGAGGCCCTAGTCTCGGAGCATTCGATGAGATTGGCCACACACATTCCAAGGAAAATGAAGGTTCTACGGGTGGTGACATTTTCGAGCATAGGTTTGAGTCAGAATCTCCATCAAGATTAATAAGTCTAAATCAAAACGAATTTCCTGATACTTCCGAGAGGGTAGCAGCGGACGTCCACCCACCACAGTCTCCTTGCCACTCGTACCCAATTGACCTTAGACCTTCGTCCTCCGGAGCTGAAGCTAGCCAAAGCTTCCATTCCGCAGCTGCAACTGAGTATGATACGGCAAACTCGTCGTGCCGATCTCCTACTTCGCAAGACTTCTATTCTGCCGTAAGCTACCTATCTTCAAAAGACTCTTCTCGCTCTATCGATTCTGAGCAGGCCAGCACAGGAAGCATGGACTACGCTAGTGAAGCTACGGAAACTATCCTCGCGTCGTCTAGTGACACGCCTGCTTACAAATATGATGCCAGTAACTCCGAAGACTATCAAGGCATGCAGAGCGATCTGATTGAGACCCCTATTGAAGAAGACTGTTTCGCAGGATACGTGTTTCCTCCTGAAGCTGAAAAAATAACTGAACCATCAAAAATGAAGCGCTCGTCAGAGATGACTTTCAATCAGGTACCCAAACCATTGTTGTCCGACCGCTCTGTTTCTATGGATTCTTTCCATCAGAAGGAAGCCTTTGGACCTCTGCGGATGTCTTTTGATATACCTAATATGTCTGTTGGTTTCAACGAATTGGTTCCTCAGTTGATCATTAACTTCCAAGAGCCTGACACCGATGACGAACTTCGCGGGGTTTCCATGTCTGAGGAACTTCAACCTCCCGACATTATCTGTAGACCTGTCACACCCGAGCCTGGTTCATTCGCTGGTTCACGACATGTCAACAAAAACGAAGCGATGCCAGAAACGCCAAAACCAGACCTGTCGTCTGCCATAGTTTTCCCTGAAGCTTCTGTGAAAGAGATTGACATTTCTGGATATTCAAGGTCTCCTTCTAAAATGTCATCACATTCTTCAATTCCCGACATTAGTATACAGAAGTCATCTCCTGTTGCAGACCGACGGTTTAGTTTCCCCGATGAAGATGACGTTGAGGTGTTCGACCAAACAACGTCCGATCCAAGTTGTATCCAGAAGACTGAAAGTCAACGGTACAATTCGGGATCACTCATGGAACTAGACGATGGTGGGGTATCTAGCAGTTCTCAAATGATAACTCAGCACACGATTATAGCAAAGCGGATAGACTTGGATTCAGGGGAAACTACATACGCCTACACAATGTCTTTTGAGCGTGAAGATTTGGAAGAACCTGACCTTGATCTTCCTTGTGAAGAAATTGAAAAAGAGAAGCAGTGGATTGCAAGGCAGTTCGACGAAGTTCTGGTCCCGCATGAGTTGGAGGACATTGCAGAATGCGCTGAAGACGCAGAAAGCACAACAAGCGGAGACCGTAAAGATTTCGATAAGGTGAAGGAGTCGCTGAGCAGTACTCCGGATTTCGATGTCCAGAGTGGACGAAAGTTCTTCTCCAAAGGCGGAGAGTTTGACGACGTCTCGATATTATCCCTTCAAGAGTTCGAAAGGCTTGAGCGAGAAATGTTGCTTGAAAATCTTCGCCGGCAAAGTGCTGGAAGTGGTAGTGGTTCCGGAGATTCAATAAATGTGCGAATGATGTTCAGTAAATCTGGTCACGGAGACGACATATCCGTCAACTCCTTGACAGAATTTGAAAAGTTTGAATCCCAGATTCAAGACTTCGTTAAGATCGAAGACAAGGCCAAGCATGAAGAGTCGATGCTCTCTGAAATTGAAGAATGTCCAGAAAGCCTTTTCTCTGAGTCGGAGAGTTGCGAGACGATCTCTCAGGTTGGTATTAACCCCGACGGAAACCACGGTGATGACACAGACTCTGAGGATTACGAACAGAGAATGTTCGAGATTGAAGAGATCATTCGTCAAGCCCAGACAAACATCCAGCGGTTTGAAGATATTGATATTAGGCAGGAGATGAGCCGAGATACTACTTTAAGTACCGTCATTGACAAGTCAGAATCTGAAAGTTTTGGCGACGGATTTGTCGGGACTCATCGCGAAGTTCATACTTACAGGATACGTGTTTCTAGCGGTGTGGAAACGTCTGTCACAGAAAAGACAAGAACCTCTTACGAAATAACGGGCGGCGGGTCTAGCAAACACCCGGATGAAACTGCTGAGTTCCTTAACTTAGACCCTCAGGACCTGAGCCGCAGTAGCTCAGCTGGAACTCGTGCTACCGGATACGAGTCCGACTCGCTAATGTCTGGAAGCTTGACGAGCTCAAACTCGATTGCAATGGTTACGAGTACCGAAACTTTTGACCTAGACAGCAAATATGCCATGGCGTCATCAACGGACACAATACTTGAAACGATGACAAGTCGTCATAATCTTTCACACGACACTGCATCCTTTAGTCCCTTGGCTTCAAGACAAGAAGATGAGTCCATGACGCAAGAGAAAAAGAAGGTATTTAGTTCGGAGCTTTTCGCTGGCATCGTATCTGTCAAACTACTTTGGTCAGTGTCGCTGTTTGTGTAGTTGTTACGGAATTTGGTTTGCACGTTTCTTATCGTTATTTTGCACGTTACTATTTAAGTCAGTTCAGCTTTTACTCAGTTTGCAGCACGATGTATGATTTTCCTCATTCCTTTTTGTTAGAATAGAAGCTCAATAAAGTCGTATTTCAGTTCCCTTTTGCGCAGAAAACAGGAATGTTGCTTGCTTTATCGTCTTGTCTTCATGTTAGGATTCCATATGTTCATGTTTCACCATACCGTCAAAATCCTCGTGAGCTTGTAGATGAATGTTCCGAGAAATCTAAGACCATCTCTGCCAGAATCGCCAAAGAACTGCCTGTTTGATCGGTCTGGCCTTATCGATTGCTCCTGTTATCACTTTTCCTACAGTCCATCTTTTCTTCTTTTTTTTCGTGGGGGGCCCCACCGTTTAGAGAAGTGTGCCAGTGCCAACCATTTGATGGACTTTCTTAGTAGTTCAGATCAGGGATATTAGATCACATGTCCTTATTCAGTCGAACTTTCCATCCCTCTCCTTTCTTCCGGTTTCCGCCTGCCAAGCTCCTGCGTGCGGGATAACCCACTGTTCAGATAAGCAGATTCCTGCATTTTCGTAACTTTACTCGCTAGGCATTAACGGTGATCATACTTATTCACTGTGTCTATGAGTCCCTTCGTTTTGCTACGGAATCCACCTGGAAAGTTCCGGACGGTAAAAAAAACAAGGAAGTTAATCCTTCAAACGAGACGCTCTTTGACGGAAGAGCTGAAGGAGAAACATTGAATCAATAGATTAATCATGTTTGTAATTTCTAGGGGATTCCGGAAGTCAGCAAAAAGTAGCTGAACAGAGGTGAGTTCTTATGATACCTGCAGATTACCAAACCTTAAGAAACGGCGACAAGCTTTCCGGACGGTCATTAACGCCATTTTCCCAACTAAGAGACATCGGTCTTGCAAAAGTTCGCTGTGAAGACTGAATAATACAAACCGTATCAATTAGTCTATCATAACTAATTGCTGCTCTGTGCTATCCAGCATGAGTTTTCTCGACCTTTAATTAATCATAGCACAAGCCGTATTAACAAGGCAGCTTGCCCTCGGCCGATCGCCCGTCCGCTATACAGCCAATTCGTGTATTTTTTCGACTACCATCCGACTGTTTGTGGACGAGCTGGCAGACAAAATGACAGCCGTATGAAGCCACGTAGTGTTTGCCTTCTTGTTTAAAGTTTAACTGAAAAGACAGCTTATTTAGGTTCGACGACCAGGTTTGACTTTCAAAGTTTGAAGGAAAAGAATCAAAATATTTACCACGGTAAAGATACAGAAGAGATCTTCGAAGCTTCGTTGGAGATAACCTTCCAACTTCGATCAGAAATGTAGCTAATGTGTTTTCACTCGCTCTCGAGTTTGCATACTTCCACGTGTCTAGAATAAGGAAATTCTTAACCTACTTTCATCGTTGCCGGGGGACGATTTTGCGAGATTGATTTTCGTGGATTCGACCATCCACGAGAGCATGAAGGGAAGTCCGGTACCGCGAAACTGGATTAACTCACAAACGAGTGGTTGGACCGGGAAAATACACATTTTGTGGATGTTCAAAAGATGGTCCGAGTACGGTCACATCGAGAGTCAGACACTGGTGGGATCGGGAATCCTTGGATTCACTTCCTAAATCCCGCAAGTATTTTAAGCTCGTTGCTGCAAACGGGGGTGGTGTTTTAGGTTAGGAGGTCCAACCTTCCACTTCGATGAGTCTTTTCACATTTATTTTCATGTTTCTTTGTCTTTTCTCTTTGACCACGGGTGGGAGCTGATATATTTGGTACTTCTTGGTACCGAATGGTTGGGTAAATTGAGGTGAAACGGTTATAGTAATAAGATCCAAGCGCTAGATATGCTTTTTAGCAAACAATATTGATCCGTGTTTAGTTGGTTATTCGGTGGTAAGGGTTTCAACTTTTTGTGAGATATTTTATCGTTTCGTTACGTAATACTATCAATGAAGGCATGGTCGGTCTGTAACTCGGGGGCGTAGTCTGGTGTTTTGGCTGAAAGAACTTTGAAACTTCCAGGGGGTATGTACTTATATCATAATTAACTTTGTCTCAACCCTTTACGGTTACTGGAATAAAGCCGTAGGAAATTCGCTCCTTACCATAGCATGTCTATAGTAGCAATCGAAAATCGACCCTTCTTAAAGCATAGATCGCACTGTTTATTATTTATGTTCTAGTATTCAAAAATATTTGAATACTGTAAGACTAGGCTCTGCTTCTGACGAATTTTACACGGCTTGGGCTGTTTTAAGCCTTTTCCCAGGTCCATTGACTTCTAGCAAAATCTCGTCAAATTTCAGACAACAGGCTTTACGCATCAGTAGTATGCGAATACTCATCGGGAGCATGATACGCATGGAAAATAGTGAATCGTGGCAAGTGCAAAGATTAGTGACATATCGTTAGCAGGCTTAGAATCTAACATGAATCTTTGGTTTCCGGGGTTAAACATAGTGCATGTAATTACGGAAGTCAGTTGCATTACCATTATGGACTCGACGGCTCCTTTACGAAACATGCTTACCATCTTGCAAAACTTGATCGTCACAATTCGAAACGTTCATCGTATAACAGTTGATAAAGCCATGAAAGAAAGAAAATGTTTGAGTATGTTATCGAACCGATTTGTCCAGTTAATATTTGAGTGGGTTTTGAATCAGTTTGTCTAGGCAAGACACAAGGCTTCGCATTTCAGTATTTTTTTTTTTCTGTAAATCTTGGGCGGCTAGAACCGACTAGACAGTAGAAGTAGAAAGCTGCCCAACGGCAAAACAACATACCAACTATTTCCTTAGCTGCTGAGCTATAGTTATATATTGAACCTTTGTTAATAAAGATAGTAACAATCAGCCATGGCTTTACAGGTCAGGAAGAAACTTTGATTGAACTTTCTGAGCGGGTTTAAAAGTTACTAATCTATTTCCCATTAACCTTATCTGCGGTTAGACTGTTTTAGGGTTCAGTCATTTTGTAAGCTAAACTCCAGTTGTACATTCTTGCGGAAACACTTTTTAACGAGCTTGAGTCCGTGCCACCTTTGATGGCGCTTGCCGTTGACTTTGACGATAATTCCATCTCATAATCAATACAACGTATTCCACATAATTCTCCGGCACTGGAAGTCCAAGAAGGGATCAACTGCATCCAGCTGGACATGAAGGATCTACCACTAAACACAAGAGTCACCCTTAACTATTTCATCTATCTAGTTACACGATCTTGTATATGTGTTTAACTAAACCTCAACCTTAACCAACCTGAACCTTAACCTTAATTCAGGAGCCATGATTATCAAAATACATAGATAAATAAAAAAAAAAGCAAGGAAAAATAAAAGCAAGGAAAAAATAGAGAGCGTTACAAAAACCAAAGACAACTTTCAACTGCTAGAAATAAACCGGTCTTGTCTCTTCCGGAGGGAAAGCACATACCATAGTCAGTACATGTTTTCGATTCCACATCTTCCTCCGCCAACCAAACCTTCAGAAAGATACCTGAAGTCATTCGTCCCGTACTTCATTAAACATTTTTTTTTTCGTTTCATATTCTTTTTTTATTAGTTGTTTTTTTTTGTCCGCATTATTCGTATAAGTGTTCTTATTGTTTGTAAATTTGACTGATTGAGGTAGATTTAGGTAGACTTCATTTAGGATACTGTAGGCTAATTGTTTTTTAAATGACGTAGAGTTTTTATGAAAGTATATGGTCTAGTTATTAGTCTGTAGACCGATTCTGTGAATTTTATTATATTTTTTTCTACTCGCCAGCTTTGGCGGATACAAATAAATGAATTGAATTGAATTAATGAACTTTGGGTACAAGACTCAGGGTAAAAACAATTACATTTGCAAAACTCTTGTTGTGCGCATCTTTGTGGAAAAGCTTTTGAATAAAATATCATGAAGGGTTTGGGGAATGTTTTGGATGTTTGAGTTAGCCGAGTCAGATTCGGGAGGGTTAGTTACATACCATATCTTATTAAGCTGCCGGGCTGTAGTAAGGTGCAGGATAGAATACTATCCTGTGTACTTGCGGAGACAGGCAGTCAAAACCAGTTGTTTCTCGCGATTCTGGTTTGGGAGGAAAGGAAGTTTGGCGGGAGTATGGTTTTTGGTTTGGAGATTATGGTTCGAGGTTAAAGAAATATAAAAAATATTGAATTGAGACATCAAATACAGCAAGGCAATTGGTTTTTGTGATAGCTCACCGGGAGAATTCTCGGGGGTTACCCTATCTAAAAAAAAAATTTTTTTCTCCGCGTAGTATCTTTTCCTTTCCTCCTATCCAGTATGATTTGGTCAGGTGACTACGCTTCCACTTTCCCTCGATGGCGCCAACGGTCTTAACACCTAATAATTTAAAATATTTTTTTCAGTGTCCGTCCTATATATTTAGCGTCCTACACTATCCTAATTTTTTAATATTCTTTCTTATTTCCTCTTTTACCCTTATTTCTCATTTTACCTGTTAAAATTTTCTTTACTTTTTCCTTAAAACTCACTTTCGTTTAAAACTTATTATCTATAAAAATATTATCCCTCGCTATTGTTTTTGCAACCAACCCTATCTTATTAATTAATTAATAAATTAATTTTATTTTTTTATTTTTCACCCATCAAAAAGCACATGGCACAGACAGAGTATGAATAAAGAAAGAAAAGAAGAAGGAAACACTATAACAAGAGGAAACCAAACACAGCATAGAGACTACGACAGCATTATACTATCTATAAAACTATCCTATTGTAGAAGAATGGTCTCCCATTGCCCGGCTCTAGTAAGGTTGGGGATAGAATACTATCATGACCATTGGTGTTGATTTTATCATAAATTTGGCTTGTCTCCATAGGAGTGAGAGCACATCCCACATTCAGTCCATGTCTGCTGAAGGTGGAGCTTGTGACGAGGCCGCGTTAAGGAAGTCGCTTGAAGAGACACTGGACAAGTTTCTGGAATGAGGATTCGGGGTCTTCGTCGTAGTGTGGAACCTTTGCGCGCCGTTACGTTTTTTCTCAATCTGTGTGAATATACCTTTCAAGAGCTAGCTTAGTGTTCACAGTTGCGCGTTAGACGCGTTTAACAAATGATTTTTCAGTTCTAGAAATAGTGTTGTCGTTGCCGTGTCTGCTTTTTGATCTTTTTTCTGTTCCATCTTAATCGGCGTCTTGCTCTTTAGCCAGTGATGAAAGCAACGTGTTATATCTGTTCCATGTCTGCTACTTTCAGTATAAATATGTACTGTTTGATGAACAATAAAAGGCAATCTTAATTCGAGATTCGTCATTGTGTTGCGAGAGCAACACTTTGGTTTTGTCCTCGTTTTTTTTTTTTTTTTTTTTTTTTTTCCTATGACTCCGATTTCATTTTATTCCTAGTAACTGAGAAGGGTCCAACCTGTGCGGTTTTTACGGAAAGTGTGGACCTTAGGCCGGATTGATGAATATGACATTACATTTTGGAAAGCTCCGTAGAACTCTTGCCTGGGGCCAATAAGGATGGTTTTTGCTTGTCCTCGAGCCAGAGCCTACGGTTTGCGAAGTGAAGTGGAGTTGTATAGCCTATGTCAGAGAGGACTATCTGAAGTTGTGTAGCGAACCTTTCGTTTCATCAAAACATGTTTCTGCTTTCGAGTAGAAAGCTCCGTTCTAGCACGCAAGCAGGCAGGCACCAGTTTCAAATTGAAGATGGACTAAAATCTATAAGTGTTAAATATATGCGGCAGTTACCCGGCCCCACAGCCAACATATCTTCTTTGAGTGATAAATAGAAATATCTACAGAGACAAAAAAGTGGCTTTTTCCCACTGGTCCGAAAGTGCTGCCATCTATTGTTTCTGTCCATGTCTGCGACGATTTCAGCTGAGTTTATAATTATTTTTTTTTGCACTTTGGTTTGTGGTAGAGTAACGGTATCAGATGTGCCTCTTAAACTTTAAAAGTTCTCTCATTGCTAAAGAAACTAGAGCTTATCCTTTGCTCCTTTCTAAGTCGTGTCGGTAGAAAGTTGGCCTACGGCAAAAAAGTCAACTTTTGAACTAAGACAGGTAGAATTTTTTTTTCGACGGCAATCGATAGCCATTGATGAGCTGATCAAAGCATATGTCATCCATTTTTTGGTACAAAAATTCCTTCATGAGATACACCAGTTTGAAAATTTCAAAGGGGTTGACAACTTCATAGTAAGGTACATTGAAACCAAAAATAGGCGATACCAGTTATGATACATATAGGGGACTTTTAAGCAACAGTCGACTGTTAGCCCATAATCATCTTCGGTAATGAGGGGTTTGCCGCTTTTGCTAGTTAGTATACCTGTTATTTGTTTCCGGTGTATTCGATGGTAAGAACAATTTGGTTCCCAATGGTAAGATATGCAAGGGACTTGTAAGTAATAATCGGCTGTTATGCTACAATCATCTTCTGCGATGATGGGTTTGCAGCTTTTGCTAGCTGGTGTACCCATTATTTGTTTCCGGTTAACTTGATGTATATCACGGGAGAGGGACTTGTAAGTAGGAATCGGTTCACGAGGGGCTAGGAATTTTTGCAAATGGGTGCACATTGTATTCTATTTCTATAAATCTGACGGTAAGAAAGTTTGTGTCGATGGTCTATCAATGTAACCGAGGATTAACTGTTTACACAACGGATACAAACGAAAATGTAAAGCAATGAGGTAGTTTCATCATAATTAATAGTGTCATCTATGGTATTTTAATCCTGAAAAGTTACGGATAGCTTTCTATTACCAACTAGATTATATAAGATATTGTTCCAAGTTTTCATCCGTCACTATGTCTACGATTGAAAAGGATAAAGTACAACTGACTGCAAAGTTAATTTAGTCCCTTCTTCCTATATTATTTTGTTGTTGTTTTTACAACGCTGAAGAATACCTTTTGATCATATGATTAATTTTTTTAGAACATCCCATTTAAAAAGCTTATGCTATAATCATCGTCAGCGATGAGGGGCTTGCAACTTTTGATAGCTGGTATATCCATTATTTGTTTCCGGTGAATTTGATGTCAATCACGGGAGACGGACTTGTAAGTAAGAATCGGTTCACGAGGGGCTAGAAATTTTTGAAAATTGGTGCACATTGTATTAGATTTCTGTAAATATGACAGTAAGAAAGTTTGTATCGATGGTCTATCGCTATAACATAGGATTAACTGTTTACGCAACGGGTACAAACGATACGGTAATGTAAAACAATAAGGTAATTTTGTAATAATTAATAGTGTCATCTATGGTATTTTAATCCTGAAAAGTTACGGATAGCTTTATAATATCAACTAGATTATATAAGATATTGTTCCAAGTTTTCATCCGTCACGATATCTACGATTGAAAAGGATAAAGTTCAACTTCGACGGCAATCGATAGCCGCTGATGATCTGATCAAAGTATATGACATCCATTTTTTGGGAAAAAAAATTCCTTTATGAGATACACCAGTTTGAAAGTTTCAAGGGGTTGACAACTTAAGTAGTAAGGTACACACTGAAACCAAAAATAGGCGATACCAGTTGTGAGACATTTAGGGGACTTGTACGCGACAGGCGACTGTTAGCTCATAATCATCTTTGGCAATGAGGGGTTTGCAGCTCTCGCTAGTTGGCGTAGCCTACCTGTCATTTGATAAACAATTTGGTTCCCAAATGTAAAACATGCAAGGGACTTGTAAGTAATAATCGGCTGTTATGCTACACAAATCTTCAGCAATGAGGGGTTTGCAACTTTTGCTAGTCGGTGTACCCATTATTTTTATCCGGTGAACTTGATGTCTATCACGGGAAAGGGACTTGTCAGTAGAATCAGTGCACGAGGGGCTAGAAATTTGTGCAAATTGTTGTATTCGATTTATATAAATCTGACGGTAAGAAAGTTTGTATCGTTGGTCTATCGCTGTAACCTAGGATTTACTGTTAACGCAACGGGTACAAACGATACTGTAATGTAAAACAAGGTAGTTTCGTAATAATTAATAGTGTCATCTATGGTATTTTAATCCTAAAAAGTTACGGATAGATTTATAATACCAACTAGATTATATAGGATATTATTCCAAGTTTTCATCCGTCACGATGTCTACGATTGAAAAGGATTAAGTTCAACTGACTGCAAAGTCAATTTAGTCCCTTTTTCCGATATGCTTTTGTTGTGGTTAGGGCAATCGATAGCCCTTGAAGAACTGATCAAAATATATGCCATCCATTTTTTTGAACAAAAATCCTTCATGAGATAAACCAGTTTGAAAGTTTCAAGGGGTTGACAACTTCAGGAGTAAGGTACACACTGAAACCAAAAATAGGCGATACCAGTTGTGAGACATGTAAGGGACTTGTAAGCAACAGTCGACTGTTAGCTCATAATCATCTTCGGCAACGAGGAGTTTGCAGCTTTTGCTAGTTGGTATACCTGTTATTTGTCTCAGGTGTATTCGAGGGTAAGAACAATTTTGTTCCCAATTGTAAGACATGCATGGGACTTGTAAGTAATAATCGGCTTTTATGCTATAATCATCTTCAGCGATGAGGGGTTTGCAACTTTTGATAGCTGGTGTATCCATTATTCGTTTCCGGTGAATTTGATGTCAATCACGGGAGACGGACTTGTAAGTAAGATCGGTTCACGAGGGGCTAGAAATTTTGAAAATTGGTGCACATTGTATTCGATTTCTGTAAATATGACAGTAAGAAAGTTTGTATCGATGGTCTATCGCTATAACCTAGGATTAACTGTTTACGCAACGGGTACAAACGATACGGTAATGTAAAACAATAAGGTAGTTTTGTAATAATTAATAGTGTCATCTATGGTATTTTAATCCTGAAACGTTACGGATAGCCTTCTTCCGATATTGTTTTGTTGTTGGTTTTACAACGCTAAAGAACAGCTTTTGATTATGTGATTATTCTTTTTAGAACATACCGTTTTAAAAGCTTCGATAAGTTGACAATTTCAGCATTTAACCGACAGCGAAGAAACAAAACCAAAGTGTTGCTCTCGCAACACTTTAGCCGGCGAAGCCGGACAAAGGTTGCCGCAACACTTCACGTTGCCCGGGCAACGTAGGTCTAGTTATTTCTTGGATTTCAAGCGCCACTCTTCGATACTTCAATGCGTTTCACACGTAGCTATAGGATAAACATTCCGTTAGCCCAAGCTGGCTGCGAATCAATTTTTGACAGTACAAAACCGATACGTCAGCTTACTTTTATTAGAGCTATCTTTTGGCCCTTTTTGGCAAGGTCCTCTTCAGGCTTAAGCTGGAAAATTAACTTGCGGAAAACATATGTCCTCCCAAAACTGTTTTTCCAGCCTGAGCGGCTTGAACCTGAACAGAACCTTGCCAAGAAGTGCTCTCTAATAAAATTCAACTGACGTATCTGTTTTCCACTATCAAACATCTGTAGAAAAATTTAAAAGAGCGGAAGCTAGTCCTTTTCTGGGTTTCTAAGGCTTATTTAAAATATATAGCTCAAAGATGGAATGTTATACGAGGAACCATTCTCGCGAGAAAATAGTAGTGGAGGAGTGGCCTTGTAAGCCAAAGGTTGTGGGTTCAAATCCCACCTGAGGAGAACTTTTGTCTTCAGTTCGCTACGGATAATGCTTATTTGAAAGCGGAGCATTACGCGATTTAAAGTACCGTGGTATGATTTGTAGCGTGTGTACGTGTAGTGTGTTCACACGCATTTGTACATACAGTTGTCTCATCCTCTCGACAATCCTCACAGGAACTATAATAGTTCGAGGAAAGTCGGCTGTGATTCCGAAAGATTCCACAGCGCTGGGAATTCCCAGTGGGGAGATACGCAAGCGTAACGTCCTGTTCATTCGCTGGACAATGCAATTATTAGATACCGGAATCCAAACGAAGCAGCATTTACAAAAAGGAAAACTTGAACAGAATCTGCTCTTTGAGACAGGATAACAAAAGTTCTTTCTTCAAGGCAGAAAATCTGAGAAAAATTAGAAGCTCAGATTCACTATCCAACTCAAGCTCTCAAAAGCGAGCTAGACTTTGTCTTCTTCTTAACCAGCGCTGTCAGCGGAAGTACTTTCAAGAATCAGAATTCCTTTCTTAACCACCAAGCCATGGTAGCCATATTGCGGCCTGTCCTCACCGGCGCATATTTGTGATGAACTTACTGCCCTCCGTTTTGGGCCCTTTTGAGAAGAAGATGGTAGTCGGAAAGCTCCGTAAAAGTCGCATTCTTTGGGCTTGATCAGAAAAAGGTACGTTGGACACAAAGCCGAAATCGCTTGCGGTCGTAATCATTCTTCTTCGGAAAGAACTTCAGCTCTCAGAAATTTTAACCTTTTGGAATCGGAAAACGGCGTTTCCGGAGAGATTTTCCCGATGGATAGTCAAAAGCTCCCGTTCGGGCAAAAGTAATCAATAGTCTGCATAAATAATATGGACCAACTGGTGACACTGCTACAGCAGAAACTTGTTTCTAGGAACTTAAATTTCCATTGTACAGCTGGTCTAGGCTAAATCTCAGTCGATTTTCCGGTAACGGTAACGTATATGTGACGTCGCGGCAAAAAATTTAGAAGTTTGGGTAAACATTCGTTGTGGAATACGTATTTGGATCTGTATTAAATAGTGTCGAGCAGTAAGCGAGGCGCCGGACGCATTTACATTTATGAACCGTTCTAGGGACAACTACTTAGGTCCGGAAATGGAAAATCTGAAACTCTCATATGACGTCATGGATAATCGTTTGAGATTTAGTCGACACCTGGTTTTGTGGAACAGAAGAGGAAGTGGAAAGCGATAGCGGAGATAGGTTTCCACCTGTTACCGCGATAGCCCTTTGACGCCCTAAAGTCCTCTTTCAAGACCGTCTCAAAATACGCTGTTTTTTGGGGTTTTTTTTTTACTAGAAACCGAATCTGCTCTGTGCTTTTGGAGTTGTACAAGTGGACCGACTAAAAGGGGGAATAGAACGGAGTGACACGGTGTAGGAGGAACTCGTGCTAAAAATGGAAACGCAAGCTAAAAACAGGAATGACGTACTAAAATGCAACAGGAGGGACACTACTAAAAGGAGGAACAAAGCACCGTCCTTTCTTCTTTTAGTAGCTAGTTTGGGCACGAGTCCAGATCATTCCCGTGCACGATCACTGTTGTAGTCGTCATCCTTCGTTTAATCGAGTTACCCCCGAATGAAGAGAGGCAGCTCGCGGCAAACGGCGACGGTAGCCCATTTCTTAGCACTTGTTAATCCTGCAGCAGGGACGCAAATGTTAAGGAACAGGAGCCCTGTCCCTCGCCGTGCGGGGATTACTCGACTAAAGGAGGAGCGCGGGAATGATCCGTGTGTTCCTCCTGGTGCGGCCTTCGTGATGTTACTATGTCAGTTCTTCCTGCACCGTGTCGTTCCGTTCCATTCCCGAGTTTAGTCGATCCCATGTCCAAGCTCTTTCTCCCACTGAAGTGTCATTAAGAATGACAGAATTGCACAAATATTCATTCTCTTCAGGTTCTTAACTGTCCGTCGTCCAATTCCGTAACTCTTCGAAGCCAGGATTCTGACCCCTTCATTGAACGCAATCAGTGAATATTTATTTTGTTAGGCCATATTTTCTGAGTTTTTGATGTCATTTCTTCCTGACGAAAGTTTTTAATGGTTAGTATGAAGCCCCTGGTCAAGATGGAGCTTGGATAGAGACTTCTTAGCCATCATAAAATCTCCAGTTTATGTTTCATATAAATCTGTTCTCAGTTCTTGCTGGCTGGGTCGTGTCAAGGCGAGGAAGTATTTCAGTTGTTGATACTCCCATCCTAAACAGCAACTACTTTCGATCAAGAAATGTCATAATAATGATAGAAGCATTCGAAATGTTAGGAAAGATAAAGCATTTGTTGTTGTTGTTCGAAATTGATGATTTTTTATTTTGATTTTGTCTGGTCATGAGAGAATGAATTTGATATTCCCGGCACGCCACAAGTGATGTCAATGAGGACAGGGGTCGGTTAGTAAGCTGAAGGAAGTGAATGTTAGCGCTGTTGACATGACACTTCGCTTGTACGAATTAGAAAACAATTATTACGACTCGGTTTCAAGTAGAAACAATGAGCGCGTCTTTAAACCAAGCCCCGCTGCGCGCGGAAAGTTATTACGTGTGATCTGTATCGCTATGTAGGTGCAGCCCCCGTAAAACAAAGAAGCAAGCTTCAGTGAGTGAGTTCCCAGAGCATTCCCCTGCTGTTGTAGACAATAGCTATAGTTCTGCCTTAGTTCCAATAACTTTAATAACATCTGCAAAAAATAACATTCATTTACTTTTTCCATTACATCAAAGGACTCTGATGACAACTATATGCATAAATAGAAGCTCCAACCTAGCAGCCATACTTGCAAGTCCCGTTGCTAGCCCCCCCCCCCCCTGACTGAGCTGTCCAGTATTGGATCACTCATAATTTTCCCCGACAGAGTCAGTAGTTCGCCCGGTAGGCACGGTAACATCACTGTCACTCTCACTTGAGGAATCAACATTTGGCTTCGTGGCAAACTTCGACGTAATATGGATTCCTGAGGGCCTCTTTTGTCATATCCTTCAGCATGATGTAACGGGGGACCATCGGAAAAACTTTTGACGTCTGATATCTGTCCTGTAGAGGAAAATATATGTCAGTTTCATTTTGAAATGTTGGATGCACTATGCCAAACGTTGTATACTCCAACCCAATAAAGTACTGACGAATATAGTGAAGCTCAGAAACGATCCAATCAGGACTTGTCTATAGAATAGCAGGTCAGGGTTGGATTACCAACAGGTATCTAGCGTTTAGCGTAGGGTATCCAATTAGGCAGTGGATCTGCCAAACATAAAAAGTACCCAGCGTTTAGTACAGGGTTTCCAAAAATCAGGGATTTATGGTTGAAAGCACTGAACAAGCTCAAAATAAGTGCTCGGGGAATATAAGGGCACGTCGATTCCTCGACTTCTTGGGAATGATTAGTCCTGGGCAAAAATTTCCCCGCTCATGTCAGTGAACATTAACTCCTGGCATGTTGAATCCCGGAAAGACTGGGAACAATCGCGTGTGGATACCAAATACGCGTTATTCAAACAGGTGTCTTTTACAGAATCATCTTTTCCCGGGGTCGCGCAGTAAAGCTGTGTAAGGAGAATAGACCCTGGTTCCACTTTGTCTTGCGCAGAGCCAATCGGATCGCTTGGTTGGCTCCGCCAGCGGGCCGAGTAAAGAGGAGGTCCGCCAGCATTGCCACGGGGAGCACACAAATTCGATTTGTCGGAAGTTCAAGTAACAACTTTTATTCGAAAGACACGTTTTGTTCTTTTACGACTGCTTGTTGTTAGTTCGAGGACACTGCTGTTCATAAGTTAATCTAGTAGTTTTTTTTTACAGCATAATGGTCCTCAAATGTATGTATGTATGTATGTATATATTTATTGCCCATCATAAATGTAAGAATACAACGCTGATGGAGTAATAAATAAAGAAAAAGAATAGAAAAGAAACAGATACTTCGAGTAGTACTAAGAACACCTTTTCAGATTTTAAAATCTCGACAAACTGAAACTGTGTAGCAACACTGAACGTTGCATGTTTAAGAACCTTTTACTTTCAGTTGAACATGTGTGCGTAATAAGACGTGAACACAATGTATGCAGCTTACTATTTATATTTGAACAATGTTACAGGGAACGATGAACACTGCCTAGCTATAGCTATACTGTAGAACTAAGGAGTTCTTCTGTCTACTTACTAGACATGCAGCGTGAGAGTGACTTATGCGATCCCCTCGTATGAGTTCTTAAAGCACTTTGCTTGTCCTGAGTCAATAAATTTTTTCAATTGAGTCGACAGACCAACAAAACCAAATACATACGTCAAGGTAAAACACAGTGTCGAACTAGACTAGAGGACAATAGATGTTACCACTGGAGGAAGTTGTGCATAATTTTGAAACGCGATTATGTATATGGTATCTCGCAAGATACGGTCTGTTACGTTCATGGGAGGTGTGTGGAATATTTGCATACCAAGACGAACTCACTTTAGTCTGCAATCGCTTCCTTTCCTTATTAAAACATGTACTTCCAGGCACTTCCAGCTTGCCGGAGTTTCCCCATCTCTTTGAACTACACTAATAATAAATGTCTCCAATGAGGATTGATTTTCGGAAAGCCGTATGCTTCGCACTGAAGATTCGGTATGATCTGAAGTCTCGGAATCTGATTATTGGAGCGGCAGTGGCATTGTCCAGCCAAGTGAACTATCACTTTGAACTACACGTTAGAAGCATTATAGTAGATGAGGAGTTGATTAAGAAGAAGAACTAAACTGTCAGAAGTTTCATAACAGATAACTCAAGGATGCGCGGTTTCAACAGATAATGCGTAACAGATAACATTCCGGATGTTATCTGTTGTGTTTCAAAATGTTATGCATGATAAGCACTACCATCAGGAAGAACCAAAAAACCGCCAAAAAGTACCTGGAGTTTTCCGACATTATGACGATAGAGAATAAAGTCAGTAGATGCGTTTTTGGCTCTTCCTAACAAAGTTAGGAAGTTCTGCGTAACATTTCATGCATAATCTTTTCAAACACAATAAATAACATCCCGAGTGTCAAATGTTACGCATTGTCTGTTGAAACCACGTATTCTAACTGTTATATGTTACGAAACTTCTGACAGTGTATTCATTGTAATGCAGAAGAGAGGTACGAACTACACGTTCAGCCTTACAGAGGAAGTAGATGAAAAGTTGAAGAAGAAGAACTCTTCATGGCAGAAGAGAGGTAGGTTTGTGTCAAAACTACAGGTTAATTTATAAGACCAAATTGGGGCGGCTAAAGTACATATACAACTAGAAAGTAAATCAGCAAACAGAATCTGTAGATGAAAGTACGTATAAAAGAACTTACGTGTAAAAAGAAACCCGGTTTTAAACACGACTTTCGGATTTCGCCCGACAAATCTGTGCAGTGATTGAATTGAAATTTTTTGATAATCGATGTGTCGTCGCGACACAAACTTTTGAGCTTTGTCCAACAAAACTGTACAGAACATGATTTCGTACGTGTAAAAAGAAGCCGTCATTAACGACAAAATTAAGGCTCAACCATGCAACATGGATCGAACCCATAATACAAGTAGCTCTGATAGCTGATCATTAACCACATCATAAAGTTACTTTGCCTGCTGAAACAAATTACAAATTCCTTTCCTACAAGAAAATATTATTTCCGGTTTACCCCGATTTTCTTATTCCTGTGAACTACCCTACCCTAAGAAATTAGGAATTCTAAAAAACTGGCAAGCCTTTCCTCTGTTTAGTATCCCGTGAGGGGTCAGCAACTAACATTTGTAAAAGTTCGCCTTTTAGTATTAGAAAAAACTGGCAAGCTGTGCCGTGCTTTTCCTGTGTTTAGTATCTCGAGAGGTGTGGGCAACTTACGCTTGTAAAAGTTCACCTTTTCCTCCTTTTAGTCCCTTACGGGATACTAGCAAAGGCTTGCCAGTTTCTTCGAATACTAAAAGGAGGAAAAGGTGAACTTTAACAAATGGAAGTTGCCGACCCTCACGGGATACTAAACAGAGGAAAGGCTTGCCAGTTTTTCGAATCCTCGATTCTTGGTCATTCTTTCCTCGTTTTAGTTTGCCCTTCCTGGTTTTAGTATTCTTTCCTGCTTTGCTCTTGCCTTTCCTTTCCTGCTTTTAGTCGATCCCGATCGGGAGGTCTCGGACTGAAATTCCTGCGCGGATTTTGGGAACGATCGTCACTCCGTCTGGAAAAGTTGAAATTTTTCACCTCGATGATGAAATCCGGCTGGGAAATCCTATTTGATAGTGCAAAACGGAGACGTCAGCGGAATTCTATTAGAGCTATATTTCGGCCATTCTTGGCAAGAGTCTTCAGGCTCAAAGCTTCTCAAGTTGGAAAAACGAATGGTCACACTGTCATGCGACATGTGGCACCACCTGCACGGGGATATGAACTGATTACACGAATTTACCTTCGGACGGGATCACTGTTCCTGTAGCCGGTTTCTGTCTAACTATTGCAGTGGTTTGTGAACTATGTTCACAAAACCCTCGGCAGCTCAACTGTTAGAGCGGTCGCCTTGTATGCGAAGGGTCCTGGGTTCAAATCCCGGAGAGGAGCATTTTCGTCTTTCAGTTCACTACTTTATAAGTAGAAGGAAGTCAAGAACCTTCGCGTTGCCAAATCGAATCCCAGTGACGAGCAAAGGGGTCACCGGACCTGAAAACCCGAAGGAAGGGAACGCATTTGCGGCTTTTGCTGGGGCTTACGTGAAGTTTTCTGGTATCAAGATCTACACAAGGATCCTGCCTTAGAATAGAGATCCTGACTTCCTCGTTTTTCTCGGTGGCTTGTGGCAAATCATTCCAAAAATCACGTAGTTCCGAGGCCGGGGTTCGGCCGGCATGTCTTCTTACCCCTAAATCAAACATTTAATCAACTTCAAATGAAACTTTTACTTTTAACAAACTTTCCGGTTTTTGCCGGATTCCGAACGAACTACTTGTCCGACAAGAAAATGGTTTTCTCCGTCGCGCTCAGCATGTCTTCTTACCGCATAATCAACTATCTCAATAGCTTTAAAAAAATATTTTGTTTGTCCCTTAATTTGAAACCCCTCCCCCACCCTCAAATATAGGACTACAGAGCCCATCTTCGAACTTGACCTGTACTTTGACCCAAAGGATTCTCCCCCCAAGTTTCATCAAAATATCTCAATCCCTTCGAGAGTTATCGTGCGGACAGACGGACAACTTTTGCGATGTCATCGGTATCCCTCCACTTACGTTTTGGGAACCCAAAAACAACACTTTCAAGCTTCTCGTATCCTTATATGTGAAAGGGTGGTCAGCAGACGTTCATAAGACGACAGCAGATTCAGGCGAAGTTTGCGTTGCGTGACGGGGAAACTCGGCACGGCTGAAAAAGGGTAAAAAATTCGCAGGCACAAGACGAAACATTGGGAGAAGTTGGGGATTTTAGAAGCTTATAATTCCGTATGGAAGCTAGGTGTTCTATGAAAGGCAGAATAAGAGGGGTCTTGTAAGTAATTAATTTTAAACAGTCCAGAGATAGAAAAAAAACACTGAAGGGAATCAAAGCGAGGATGTCTGATAGGCGCTATAGATGTCTATAATATCCCCGTACAATCGCCATGCTTTGAAAAACGTGCTTTAACATTAACGTTGCAGAACCAAGTCAGAGAAAAACCTGTTCAGTTTTTGGGATCCCAAAACGTAAGTGGAGGGATAGTCTACCTATGACATCGCAAAAGTTGTCCGTCTGTCCGTCCGTCCGTCCGTCTGTTAGCGCGATCTCTCGAAGGGGTTGAGATATTTTGATCAAACTTGGCATGAGGACTTTTTAGGTCAAAGTACAGGTCAAGTTCGAAGATGGGCTATGTAGCTATATCTTTAGGGGTGGGGGAGGGGTCTGAAATTAATGGGAAAAACATTTTTTTTTTAAAGCTAATGAAATAGTCGAAGTAGGGGTAAGGAGACATGCTGAATCCGAATATGAAATTTATTTTCTAGCCCGACAAATAGTTCACCCGGAACCCGGCAAAAGCCGGAAAATTTGTGAAAAGTAAAAGTTTAATATGAAGTTGTTTGGGGGATCGATTTAGAGGGGAAAAAATGTGCTGAGTCCGAATATGAAAATTATTTTCTCGCCGGACAATTAGTTAGACCGGAATCCGACAAAACCGGAGAATTTGTTTAAAGTAAACCTTTTATTTAAATTTGATAAGATGTTCGATTTGCGGGATAGAAGACACGCTGAATTAGCATATGACAATCATTTGATCACCGGACGTATATATCGCTCGGAATCCGGCTGAAACCGGAAAATTTTTTAAAAGTAAAAGTTTAATCTGAAGTTGATTAGAGGTTGGATGTAGGGGTAAGGAGACATGCTGAATTCGTTTTTGAGCTTTATTTTCGGACAAATAGTTCCGGAGTTACGCCAAAACCGGAAAATCGCAGAAGTAAGGCAGGAAATTTCGATCTGCTTCGTTAAAATAGATATGACTTAAAAGGGTAAACTTACATGCTGAATCCATATCTGAACTTGGTGTTCTCATAAGATTAGCTATGATTAGCTATTTTGCCTTGATCTGTTTCTAAATTTTAATAGTAAAAGTGTTCAAGGAGTCTGGCGAAGACTGGATCTGGCGAAGACAAGACCAACTGTCTGGACAAATTTGAACTTTTAGGATCCCATCGAAACCTTTGGTCTTGTTCTTTCATACCTTCAAGTCTCTTATGACAGACCGCAGCCCAGCATATTTCTTTATAAGGCGGTAGAGGTCGTTGGTCAGTTGAGTGTTCTCCTGATCTATTTGATGAGAAGTTAGCCCTGCAAAAAAAAAAACATAATCGTAGGAGAAAATCACGTATTTAAAGTTTTCAGTGTAAAATATGCAGATTCTGAACTAGTTGAACTCCTGAACCTACCCTTATTGTTTTCTTCGTGATTAGTCATAAATAAGCTTGATAAAGTTATTGTTTAGTATATATTTTATCTCTCTGAGTTAAACAACGGCTGGTCAAAAATAAATTTCTTACATCCTCTCTAGTCCTTCGATGGCTCAGGTTATCCGGTAACTTAAAGGAGATCCGGTAACTTAGAAGGGGATTCGGTAACTCAAGAGGAAGATCCGGTAACTTAAGGAGATAGGTTCAAACCCAGCTCGAGGTGCACTTTTGAAACTTTTGAAAATCTATGACCAGATTCAATATTTTTCTCTTTTTCAGAAATTATAACAATTCTAAGAATGATAATAATAAGAAGGAATAATTTCAGTAGACAGGTTTTTTACATGGGTAAATAATGTTTCCGCAAATGGGGAGGGTAGAACAGGCACTCCTGTCTGTGCGAGCTAGAAATCCGAGGAGGAAATCACTGGACTTTTTGGTGTAGGCCTACACGAGGAGGCAGGACCGTCACAGGACCAAGTACAGCCTGCAACGACTGTAATCCTCCCTCGTGGGTAGTGAACCGACTTACAAATAGGTGATTTTCCTATATCTCCTACCTCCTAGTCTCTCTGCCCTTTCTTTCCTCTTTTCGTCCTCCTCCGCGAGCTTGGCTGAAGTCTTTACTCCCTCCCCTGGCTTCTGGGTCTTTTCAAGGGCGCTGCAGACCCTCAGGACGAAAACAGGCACTGGTTCCTGTTTCTCTTGCTTAGGGGTATCCACTAATGCCCAATACTGTGTCTCCAGGCGAACCACTTCCTAGGAAACGATTTGGGACATTAGGAGGGAAACGCTCGTTAGGGAGACAGATAGCCTAGTTGGCTATTTCCTACAACGGAGATTAAAATAGAGGATGTGAGATCGAATATTTTGCTGCATCTACATGGCAACGCTGCTTAGTCAGGCAAATGGAAATGTCCACCCTATCCGACGAAAACGGAAAATAATACATAGATGGCACTGCTTATGAAATGACAACGGATATTTCAGAAACGGTACAACGAAGAACTTAAAATTGCAAGAAACTTTCAATTTTGAGACTGAATTCTGTGTGTTTGTTAAATACACCAGAGTTTATTAATGCTTAAAACGTTTCTCCTGCCCTTTCTTCTTGACATAGTTAGAAACAAAATAGAGTTGGAAATGTGTTTTCGAAGGCTTCGAAGTTTTACTAATACGACCCTCATAAAATTCCTCTCGGATTAGTTCTTTTTTGGCCGCTAGGTGCGCTATCGTAAAGAAAACAATGACACGTTACTTCTTGGTGTACGTTAATCCAGGTTTGTTTTGCTATTTTCAATTCCTCTTAGGCCTTACTATATTTACAGCTGTTTAAACTGCCTCTTCCCCTCTTTTTGCTTTACCCAACTCTGTTCTGTCAAGCGTCATCAAGTTTGTCATTTCCGGCTTCCGACTTCAGTGCTGAGCGCTGGCTGACTTTTCCACGGGGCTAATGCACGACTCGATATGAAGCGAAAGCCTAATCACGTATTCACCCGCCAGATAACTTATCCCCAGATCTCACGTGATTGTTATTGTTCCACTAGCGCGTCTGGCGCCAATTCGTCATCGGATTTTATGAAGGACGGATATGCTCGCATCGAACTGGTCGGCTATGACACAAAGATGGAAAAGCCAACCAATAGGTTGCAAGATATAATTTTTTCGTGAAAGTTCAAAACACAGTTTCAACACTCTTGATGACTACCTCTTCGTACTGATAAAGAATCGCCGTGTGCCTATAGCGAAGAGCCAGAAATGTCATCACAATAAGCGTTTTTCATTGGTTTACCTAGGACTTGAATCATTTTTTGAGGATCCGTTTGGGTGAGGGTTTTTTTTCTCGAGGCTCACTGGCGGGGAACAGACTTGGTCATAAAGAGTCAGGTCAAAACTATGTGCAATCAACCAGGAAAGGGTCAGGGAAATCTTTTCAAGCATTTTTCGAGTATTAGGTTGTCAACCAAAAGGTCACAATTCAAGAGAAAATCCTGTACCTCCCAATGTTTAATTTGTGTCTTGTTCTTCTCCCGTTTTCGTCAGGAAGGGGGCCCCACCCTCTGGTTCTGAAAATTTTCGGATATAGTACTATGTAGGTTGTATATGATTATGTTTTTACCCGTCACGACATCTACAACTGAAAGGCTCTACGATTGAAGAAGTTAAGGTTCAAGCTTATCTTTATTTGTGCAAACAAATGTATCATTAACACTCTCCGCTGCTGAGAACAGAGCTAGAGCGCACACGAAAAAAAAACAAGACCAAAGGTTTCGATGGGATCCCAAAAATTCAATATCTGATCTAGACAACTGGGTCTTGTCTTAGCCAGATCCAGTCTTCGCCAGACTCCTTGAACATTTTTACAATTAAAATTCAGAAACAGATTAAGGCCAAATAGCTAATCACCTGAGAAAACCAAGTTCAGATTTGGATTCAGCATGTGTGTTTACCCCTATAAGTCATATCTGTTTTGACGAAAACTTCCTGCCACTTCTGCCAATTTCCCGGTTCCGGCCGAACTCCAGAACTACTTGTCCGGCTAAAAAAGAAAGCTCAAAGACGAAATCAGGGACTATATGTCCGGGTAAAATACGATTGTCACACAGGGACTCAGCATCTCTTCTTACCCCTAAATCGCTTATCTAATCAACTAGAAATAAAACTTTGACTTCCAACAGTTTTCCGGTTTTGGCCGGATTCCGGACGAACTACATGTCTGGGTAGAAACTTGTTTTCACATAAGTGTTCAGCATGTCTTCTTGCCCTGAATCGAACATCTAATCAACTCCAAATAAAACTTTTAATTTTGACAAACTTTCCGGTTTGGGCCGGATTCCGGTCGAAGTGTCCGTCGAGAAAATAGTTTTCACCATCGTCTTCAGCATGTCTCCCTACCTCTAAATCGAACATTTAATCAACTTCAAATAAAACTTTTACTTTCAACAAACTTTCCGATTTGGGCCGGATTCCGGGCGAAATACTTGTCCATCGAGAAAATAGTTTTCACCATCGTCTTCAGCATGTCTTCCTACCCCTAAATCGAACATCTAATCAATTTCAAATAAAACTTTTACTTTCAACAAACTTTCCGGTTTTGGCCGGATTCCGGGCGAACTACTTGTTCGATGACAAAATGGTTTTCACCATCGTGTTCAGCATGTCTTCTTACCCCATAATCGACTATCACATTAGCTATTTCAAAATATTTTGTTTGTCCCTTAATTTGAATCCCCTCCCCCACCCCTAAATGTAGAGCTACAAAGCCCATCTACGAACTTGACTGGTCCGACGGCCCAACGAACCCTCACACCAAGTTTCATCAAAATATCTCATTCCCTTCGAGAGTTATCGTGCTTACAGACGGACGGACAAACGGACGGACGGACGGACAGACGGACGGACGGACGGACGGACAGACGGACAACTTTTGCGATGTCATAGGTATCCCTCCACTTACGTTTTGGGATCCCAAAAAGTAAAACCAAAAATGACTTTTTTTTTTCTCTTTCTAGTTTCGCTGAAAAGGCAGCTTATTTTTGGGATCTCAAAACTTAAGTGACGGGATAGCTAGGATTTCGTAAAAGGTGTCCCTCTGTCTGTTTGACCGTCTGTCAGCACATAAACTGTCGAAGGGGTTGATTATTTTGTTCAAACTTGGCATGAGAATTCATTAGGTCAAAGTACACGTCAAGATCGTGGATTGGCTCTGTAGCCTTACATTTAGATAGGGGGTTTAAGATTGAGGGACGAAAACAAATTTAGGAGTAAGGAGACCCTCTGAACCGAGAACTGAACTTTGTTTCTTCGTAAAAGTAATTTTTTTAGGTGAAGGTGAGTAAAAGCTCAACATAGGGGTACAGAGACATATTGAATCTGCTTTGAAATTTTACTTTTTCGCCGGACAAGTAGTTTTTCCAAATTATTTAGATTAGAGGATCATTTAGAGGTAAGAATACATCTTGAATCCATATTTTAAAAATATGTTCCCGTCGGACAAGAAAACTGAACGGAATCTGGTGAAACAGAAATTTGATAGGGGTTAAGTTGATTCTGAAGTCAATATCGGAACATCCTTACAGGAGCAAGAATACAAGATTAATCCATGTGTGAACCCGAATTTTTTCGCTTTAGTTCATCCGAAATCCAGCAGAAACTACAAGTTTTACAGAAGTAAAAATAAAAAATAAGTCAATCAGAGTATCAAGAATGGGCTAACAATACATGTTGAATCAAAATATGAACTTTATTTTCTCACCGGACAAGTAGTTTGACTGGAGTCGATGAAAAATCGGTGAAGGCATAAAATAAAACCGATGTAGATTAAACTTTGTTTGAGGAGGTAGATGGCCTAAGCGTCCTGTCGGAATCTTGTTCAAACAAGGTTATATGAATGAGCCTGATTGTTTGATATTCTTTTAGCTGGAAAGTCTGACTTAGTGGCTGATGTTCAGTGGTATATTAAATTGATATCAAGTGTGTACGAGTTCGGCAAAGACTGAACATCTGCTAGATCTGATTATCTGTATTAAAAAGATTGACAAAATTCGCCTTTGTAATCCCATCGAAACCTTTGGACTTGTTACATTGGACGTCTGAACATACTGAAATATTTTGACCCATCCAAGGGATTTGTAGTTTTCAGACGAGGCACTAGTAATGACGTACAGAATGGGTGCCGCTTGCACGACAGCCCAAAATTCATCCAGACGTGGAGACTTTGAATTTCAAAATAAGCCTGCGTTTGCAGGATTAAAGACGCTAAGTGTGCAGATGTCAGGGCCGAAAAATGTAGGCGAGTGATGTTACAGAATCTGTCATTTTTATGGCACTTGCCCTTAGGCCAAGTGTCATATAGCGATCGCAATTTCTGTCCGTCCGTCGGTCTGTCGGTCTGTCCAGGTTTTGCTAGTTCGGGCACTTCCACATAAGCTAGGACGATAAAACTTGGCAGGCGTATCAGGGACCCAAATGATTAAGTTGGAAATAGTCACTTCCCCCATCCGAGCACCGTGGGGGGAGTGGAGGGAGGGGGAATACGGAATCTTGAGGTATTTATAACTTTTGAACGGGTGATCGGATCTCGGTGAAACTTGATATTTGGAAAGATCTCATGCCTCAGACAACCCACTTAAAATCCGGACCGGATCCAATGACTTTGGTGGGGGGGGGGGCAACCGGAAATCTTGGGAAACGCAATGACTGGAGGGATCGAGATGAAACTTGGTGGGAAGACACCTAGCAAACACTAGATACATCATTGACATAACCGAACCGATTCGGGCACTGTGGGGGGAGTGGAGGGAGGGGGAATCCGGAATCTTGAGGTATTTATAACTTTAGAACGGGTGATCGGGTCTTGATGGAACTTGATATTTGGAAAGACCTCATGCCTCAGACGACCCACTTAAAATTCGGACCGGATCCGGTGACTTTTGGGGGGAGCTGGAGGGGGAAACCGGAAATGCTGGAAAACGCTATGAGTGGAGGGATCGAGATGAAACTTGGTGGGAAGACACCTAGCAAACACTAGATACATCATTGACATAACCGAGCCGTGCCTACTCGTAACAAGTGCCATATGAGCTCATAGCTCTTGTTGTAGAGTGGAGTGGAACAATCCACTCTAGCGAGCGCTGTAGCAGCTTTCAGTTTTCGGCTGTCACCGTTTTTTATGAAGTTCATAACTCGTGAATCAGTGCAGGTATCATGTTCAAACTTGGTACATTTGTCGGTACTCGGGTCTATAGTTGTGTCTTTCGAGAGTCCGGCTCCTCACACCTACCCGGTTCAGGGGCAAATGGGCCCAGATTGCACAGCGAATAATGTTCATTACTTGACCAGACGTGGACATAGGACGATGAAACTCCTTGATACTTGTAGACCCTACGACTGGGAAATTACTTTGAAAGTTGCACCTCCCACACCCGCCCAGTTCTTGGGCAACTGGGCCCAGATTGCCCAAGAGTAAAGTTTGTGATATTCAAGGTATTGTCTAGTTCGTAGATGGGCTCTGCAGCCCTACATTTAGGGTGGGGGTGGGGGGGGAGTCAAATTAAGGGACAAACAAAATATTTTTAAACAGCTAATGTGATAGTCGATTATGAGGTAAGAAGACATGCTTAGGACGATGGTAAAACCCTTTTCTCGCCGGACAAGTAGTTCGTCCGGAATCCGGCCAAACCCGGAAAGTTGGTTGAAAGTAAAAGTTTCATTTGAAGTTGATTAAATGTTCGATTTAGGGGTAAGAAGACATGCTGAACACTTACGTGAAAAGCATTTTCTCGCCGGACAAGTACTCTAGTTTGTCTGCAATCCGGCAAAAAACGGAATGTTGGTTAAAAGCAAAGGTTTTTATCTGAAGTTCATTAGATGACAGATTTAGGGGTAAGAAGAGACATATAATTAGTTCGGAGTCCGGTTGTAACCGGGCTTTTTTAAGAAAAATTTTTATTTAAAGTTGATTACGGTTCTTTATAGGGATAAGGAGATAGGGATCGACTAAAAGCAGGAAAGGAAAGGCAAGAGAAAAGCAGGAAAGAATACTAAAACCAGGAAGGGCAAACTAAAACGAGGAAAGAATGACCAAGAATCGAGGATTCGAAAAACTGGCAAGCCTTTCCTCTGTTTCGTATCCCGTGAGAGTCGGCAACTTCTATATCGCCTACCGACAAGGTACTAAAAGGACGAAAAGATGAACTTTTACAAATGTAAGTTGCCGACCCCTCACGAGAAACTAAACTGAGGAAAAGCACGGGACAGCGTGCAATTTTTTTTTAATACTAAAAGGAGGAAAGGATGAACTGTTACAAATATAAGTTTCCGACCCCTCACGGGATACTAAACAGAGGAAAGGCTTGCCAGTTTTTCGGATCCTCGATTCCTGGTAATTCTTTCCTCGTTTTAGTTTGCCCTTCCTGGTTTTAGTATTCTTTCCTGCTTTTCTCTTGCCTTTCCTTTCCTGCTTTTAGTCGATCCCTAAGGAGATACGCTGGATTAGTTTCTGAATTTCCTTTTCTTGCTGGACTTGTAGTTCACTCGGAATTCGGGCGAAACGTAAACTTGGCAGAGGTATAGTAGGAAGTTTTGGCCAGTATCGTCATAATAGATATTGCTTATAGAGCTATATCTGAACTTGTTTATTTCTGATGATTAACCTGGCGAAGACTGGATCTGGCGAAGACAAGACCCAATTGTCTGGATCAAATATTAGATTTTTGCGATCCCATCGACACCTTTGGTCTTGTTCCACTTGAGTCAAAGTTTGACCAACAATCTATGCACATAACCTTGTCTCTCGTTTTTGGTCTGTAAGGTATATTAATGTTATCCAGTCAGGCTTCACTTTAACAACTAACCTACTGTAGTTATGACCTTTGATAGGCTAAAATCTGAAAGACCTAACTGAGGCAGATACAAATCACATGGGAGTAGAACAGGTATCCGAATTGCAGCCACCATGAATCATGTCTTTGACCTATCTGGGTTATGAAACCTGGTTTAAACGACCCGGTGAGGGACAAGTTTACGACTGTAGCTGGGCAGAGCCAAAAATATCAATTTGTTTAAACGACTCTGCTTGTTTTTTTTATTAAAATGAGTGTCCGGGACCTCGGCGAGGTTAAAATAAACGACTGATACGACTTAGCAAAAGGTGGGGGGGGGTACCCCCCCCCCCCCCTTCGTGGGCCATCCCTGCTTGATACTGGAAAAGAGGTATAAAGAGTCGGACTGGCTGGCAAGACATTCAGTGTTGAAAAATGTTTACCCCCCCCCCCCCCCCTTCGTGGGCCATCCCTGCTTGATACTGGAAAAGAGGTATAAAGAGTCGGACTGGCTGGCAAGACATTCAGTGTTGAAAACTTTTCTTGCAAGATCTTCAACCTTCAAGATCTCTTGGATTTATACCTGCAGTTTGTTTACATTAAAAGCTCTAAAAATGGGATGATTTCAAATTAGGGTCTAACGCTGTCATTTGCCTATATCGTGTCGAAATCGGAGAATAATCCGAAAATATAAGGCCCCCGATACAACGGCAAAACTCCAAGAGCTTCGTAAAAATTTATCTGCGCAAGCGTACGAACGTCTTGCTCCATATCACGGGCGCATCCGATGGTTCTGTTGATTTTTTGTGTTTATTTGTTTGTATTAGTGATTCTTCAGTTGTTTATTTGTTTTTATTTCTCTTCTTTACTCCACTATCTTCACATTGTTTTTGTGCAGTGGGTTACAAATAAATTATTATTATTATTATTAAAAAAAATTTACTTTCACACTCCACGTTTGAGCGCTTACGCACTTGTTAGTTTATTTTACGGCAATGGCTTACCTTTGTAGATAGTAAATATTTCAAGTACCGTACAGAGGAACAGGTGCATAGAGGTAGGCTACCAGAAATCTGAAAAGATAATTTCGAGGGGAAACATTACCTTGATCATGCTCTTTAGCTTCCTGTACCGCGGGAAAATAGGGGAAGTTTTACTATCATCGTAGGCAGCATGAAGAGTTTGAAGTGCTCGTTTTGCAGTTCCGTAGGACTCCTCAAGCCGGATCCGGACCGCCCTGAGCCTTTCATTCGTTGTCACCACGTCATTTCTGTCGATATCTCCTGAAACAAGATGGGATTTATAAAGTCCCCATCAAATCATGGACATCTTTTTTTTTCCTTTGTTTCACGCCAGTGTAGCCTACTTTTTCTTCTCCCTCACAATGAGGTGAACCATTGCGAGTGATTACGTCTATATCTCAGCTCAGTAACGTTGAAAGTTATTATTAAAACCAGGGGGGAGCTGGTATGAAATCTGAAGACCCCTAGCCTAAAATCTGGCCTTTTCGGAAAAAAGACCCCCCCCCCCCCCGCCTGGCTGGTATGAAATCTGAAACCGCTAGGGGTACCCCAATGACCACCGAAAAAATCTGCATACAAAAAAAAATATTGCACCCCCCCCCCCCATAACAGGGTGTGTAGCATATCGTTCGATTCCAAATTACAAGGTTAGAAGTATGCTGTACTTCTTTTAGTATTATCACGAAGACTCTCCAAGTAAAAAGCTTATTTCAGCAAACGTGAAGGATTTTTTTAAGTTTTACCGCGGAAACGAGCCTCGGAAACACTTCAGCATCAGATTTCAAGTAAGGCTTTGCACTTGGCCAAAGAATGTCTAGTCTTCTACTTGTGCTTTCAGCGGGACGACGGAAAAATTGACGGTTTTTGGGATCCCAAAACGTAAGTCGAGGGATACCTATGACATCGCAAAAGTTGTCCGTCCGTCTGTAAGCACGATAACTCTCGAAGGGAATGAGATATTTTGATGAAACTAGGTGTGAGGAGTCATTGGGTCGTCAAGTCAAGTTCGTAGATGGGCTTTGTAGCCCTAGATTTAGGGGTGGGGGAGGGGGTTCAAATTAAGAGGCAAACAAAATATTTTGAAACAGCTAATGTGATAGTCGAGTATGGGGTAAGAAGACATGCTCAACACGATGGTGAAAATCACTTTTCTCGACGGAAAAGTAGTTCGCCCGGAATCCGGCAAAAACCGGAAAGTTTGCTAAAGTAAAAGTTTTATTTGAAGTTGATTAGATGTTCATTGTTGGGGAAAAAAGATTCCCGGAGTTCGTTTTTTAGCTTTCTTTTTTCGCCGGACAAGTAGTTCCGGAGTTCGGCCGAAACCGGGGAATTGGCAGAAGTGGCAGGAATTTTCATCAAAACAAATATGACTTATAGGGGTAAACACACATGCTGAACCCATATCTGAACTTGGTTTTCTCAGATGATTAGCTATTTGGCCTTAATCTGTTTCTGAATTTTAATTGTAAAAATGTTCAAGGAGTCTGGCGAAGACTGGATCTGGTGAAGACAAGACCCAGTTGTCTGGATCAGATATTGATTTTTTGGGATCCCATCGAAACCTTTGGTCTTGTTCATTTCTGTCTCTGCCCTCCTGCTCGTCGCATACGTTCTCGAGGCTTGCTGTAGCCTTAAAAGGTCGGCCTTACCTCTTCTTAAATATTGCCACTGACGCCTTATTTCTTGAGCACGAGTACAAGAAACGGGACAAACTCGTGAAGAAAAGCGCCCGTAGGGACAAGCGTCATTTTATAGAGATGAAAGCTCAGATGGCAGAAGTGGCATCAAAAAGAAAGGACTCAAGAGCTTTCTACGAAACCACGAACGAGACCATCGGAAAGCGGCCTTGCGTGGACGGACCTGTAAGGGATCCGACCGGCCCCGAAAAGATCGACGAAGTTTGGGCCACCCGCTTTGAACGCCTGCTTAATCGACCGGCGCCAACGGAACAACCAGATATTCCAGATCAGCCTTTCATCAGGCTAGCAGTAAGCTCTGACCCACCCTCTTCAGCCGAAATCACTGGTGCCCTAAAAAGCTAAAAAACGGCAAGTCGCCCGGAGAAGACCGTATCGCATCTGAGATGCTGAAGTGGTCTGTAAACGCTTGCCTAACAATTTGGATGACACTCTTTAACCTGGTATGGGAAACCGAAAAGGTTTCCCATGGACTCAGTGGACTCTAGTCAAAATCTTTAAAAAGGGCGATTCCACTAAGTGTGAAAACTGGCGAGGGATCAGCCTGCTCTCCATTCCTGGCAAGCTCCTGGCCACCATCCTGCTGAACTGCATACAGCCATCAGTCGACAAACAGCTCCGCGAAGAACAGCATGGCTTCCGCCCAAACCGTTCATGTGCGGATCTCATATTCGTGCTAAGAATGCTGCTAGAAGAGTGCAACGAATGGAGGAAAACGCTCTACCTAGTCTTCATAGACTTCAAAAAAGGCTTTGACTCCATCGACCGTGTTACACTCTGGAGAGTGCTCCGGTACTATACCGGACATACTCGTAAGCCTGATAGCAGGCTTTTACGAAGACACGGAATGCTGTGTCCGTACCCGCGACGGCAACATTATGACGGGCGTGAAGCAAGGGTGCGTTCTGTCTCCGCTGCTGTTCGTCCTGATCATCGACTACGTTCTAAGAAGGTGTAAACGATACGGCATTGACATCGGGGATGGCAGAAAAGTAGGAGACATAGACTTTGCCGATGACATCAACCTAATGGAGACCTGCAAACAGAAGCTCCAGGACTTCTTCACCAGTGAAACAGCTGAACTGTTCGGACTGAAAATAAACATCCCCAAAACGAAGAGTATGGCGAGCAGCCGATTTCCGCTAGATATACGCTGTCGGGACCAGCAAAGTCGAACAGGTCGTTGAATTCCGATATCTCGGCATTAAAGTTGAAAACAATGGAGCTTGTGCAAGGGAGGTCCAGCTAAGACTTGGTCAGGCCAGCGGTGTATTCAATCGGCTAAAGAATATATGGAGGAGCAATAAGTACTCCCTTAGACTCAAGCCGAGACTTTTCAACAGCAACGTTCTCTCCGTACTTCTGTACGGGTCCGAGACGCGGCACCTCAGCCAACAGCAGGAGAAACGTCTTCTTGCCTTTGAAAACACATGCCTTAGGCGGATCTTAAACATACACTGGACAGAAAGGGTTTCGCCAGATGACAGATTCGCCAGATGACAGTGCAACCCCTTATTACTGAAGTCATCAAGATCCGCCGCTGGAGGTATCTGGGCCATACAATCAGGATGGGAGCACCAGACTCCCCAACGCTATCCTCCAGTGTCATCCAGACGAAGAGGGCGACCGAAGAACACTCCTCGCCGTACACCAGTCGGATCTTCACAATATCAACGCGTCTATCCAGCCCGAATGGGAAGATGTATGGGAAGCGGCCCTTATGAGAGACAACTGGCGGCTCTTCTTGGATGCCCTAAGCGCCTGTGGAGGTGCAAGAGGAACTAAGGTCTAAGGTAAGGTAAAGAGCGTGTTCCACCCTTGTAACAATAGTTACTATTAGTTACTATTTCCGTTCCATCCTCACGAAAAGTTACTACGCTGACCGTTCCAACCTTGTCGGAATAGTAACTAATAGTTACTATTTGCTTACCATGCTCGGGAGCGTGGTAAGCGTAGTAACTACGCATCTCTGGAACGTGATTGGTCGGATTCGCCCCTGGCGTGAGATCCTGCTGGAAAATAGAAAAATCGTTCCAGCCTTGACGGCAAAAAGCCAGAATTCGTGACGTCACGCGTAGTAACTACGGTAAGTAGGATGGAACACGCTCAAAGTTGCTGACTTTATTGGAGAATGCTTCGAACCAACCAAAATCTTCTGTGACGTGCCTCACCGGTGCCGAATATGAGGATTTTCTGATTCTTGAGAGAATTTCGTGGTGTTTCAGGATCCCATATCTATATATATAGTGTGCAGCTTGGGACTCTTTGTCGTCCTGCTAAATGATATGTTGCTTGGGTCAGTGTAAAAAAAAAAGAAAAAAAAAACTAAGAGGACCACCTAAATAAAAATCTACTAAATCGGGGCGAAAACGACCCACCCCACCCGGCTAGGGTCCTCAGATTTCATACCAGTCCCCCCTGATTAAAACCAAACTACTTCTTCTTCATTTTTTTCACAGTTTTTCGGGTGGGGCTGAAACTGGTAATGAGTAAATATCAAGGATTCTTGGTGTGTGGAGTGTTCACGTTTAATTATCTGTTATTTAAGTCATAGGCTAGGTGGATAGTTGTAGGTTAGTTATTTATAGGGTGTTTAGTTATTTATTTATTTTATACAAGTAGAATTAATAAATTGCAGCACAAGTCCTTAGGACTTTCTTTTTGCTGTAATAGGATATTAGTAATGTTATTTTATTTTATTTTCAATGTTTTGGTTAAAAATAAAACGACCTACCTACCAAAAACTAATTTATATTCCAACTTGATTTTAACTTTGATTTCCTTTACTCCCATCTTCACCCCCCTGCTTCACCCCCTGCTTCATACCAGTCCAGCCTGTCTTGTTACCATGGACACGACCACGCAACGTTATAATTATAACAAGAAAAAGGTTTCGATGGGATCCCAAACATTTGATTCAGACAATTGCGTCTTGTAGATCTCCGGTCTTCGCCAGACTCCTTGAACATTCTTACCACGTTCAGGTATGGATTCAGCACGTGAGTGTACCCCTATACTTCATATCTATATTGATGAAATTGATTGAAACTTCCTGCCTTGCTTCTGCCAAATATGCGGTTTCGATCGGACTCCGGATTCCTACTGGTCTGGTCTTACAAAAAAAAAAAAAAAACTCAAAACGAATTCAGCATATCTATTTCCCGTATATCGAGCCTCTATTTAAGTTCAGATAAACTTTTAACAAATTCTCCTGTTTTTGACGGGCAGAAAATGATTGTCGAATTCAGCATGTCTTCTTACCCCTAAATCGAGCATTTATTCAACTTCAAATAAAACTTTTACTTCCAAACAAATTTTTTGGCCGGATTCCGGACGAAGTAATTGTCCGGCAAGAATATAGGTTTCAGATACGGGTTCAGCATGTCTCCTTATAATTAACCCCTAGATCGACTATCTCATTGGCTTTTAAAAATATTTTTGTTCGTCCCTTCATTTGAAACCCTTCCCCCAACCCTCACTATGGAGCTACAGGGTCTCATCTACAAACTTGACTGTACTTTGACCCAACAAATCCTCATACCAAGTTTGAAGAAAATATCTCTACCCCTTCGAGGGTTATCGTACTGACAGACGGACAGACAGACGGACAACTTTTACGAAGTCATAAACATCCCTCCACTTACGTTTTGGAATCCGAATAATTTCTTTATTACCCACAAATTCAAGAGGAATCAAAGAAAAAAATAAAGAAAGAAAAAGAAAGAAAGAATAATACTAAAATAACTATGAAGTATTCCTATTTCAACTAGCAA
Source organism: Branchinecta lynchi (assembly GCA_023053575.1). Taxonomy (NCBI): domain Eukaryota; kingdom Metazoa; phylum Arthropoda; class Branchiopoda; order Anostraca; family Branchinectidae; genus Branchinecta; species Branchinecta lynchi. Next base: position 26,059,165 of record JAKZAP010000001.1, read on the forward strand.
CTAATTTTGAGCAAGAAACATATACAAAATAAAGACAATATTTAAAATGTCGGTTAGGATGAAGTGTTCACAGAAGGACCTCGAGAAGTCACCAGTATGTCACTACTGTCAAGTGCTAGTGGCAGGATTTGGGAATCCTGGTCTTGCAGAACAACGGAATGGAGTTCGGTAGACGAGCAAAGAGGTTAGAAAGATTATTACCTTATTTATGGTTCTTTAGTATAAGCATGTACCTTGCGATAAAGAACAGATAGTTTTAAGCAGAAACGTCGTCCGCAAGTTAGCGGAAAAGTCAATTCCCCGTAATTTTCCGTCGAAAATTGGTGGAAAGTGACTCTTAATTATTCTTTACAGCTGAGGAAAACCTTCCCATAAATAGAAGACAGTTCTCCTTCTCGGCTGTACTAACTTAATGAAAGTTGCCACATTATCTTAGCCGGGCCCGGGCCACTAGACTGGTTGTCAGTGGGGACAACATTCCATAAGATCTATCGGTCGCTTTCCAGTTGCTTAGTTACAGGGAGGACAAAATAAGCGCGGAAGCGAGGTCAGCGAAACTGGTATTTCCAGACATACCTTCATCTTCTTTAACTTCTTGGACCATCCTCTTCACACTCTGGGTGAACTTTCCGACTAAGTTATTCCCTGAAAAACAAAGGAATCGTCAAGTTGCTCCCAGGGATTCTTGACGTAATAAAAATAATTTTGTTCACCCATCTGAAAACACAAGCTTTAGCCGGAGAGTAAAGAGAAAGCAAAAGCAGTAAAAAACGCTGCAATGTGCGGCAAAAAAACAAAGACACTACGACAAAATCCAGAATCCACCAGCCTATCCACAAAATTATTGTAGTAGAATGTTCATGGATTCGCTGTACAACGCGTTTAAGTGATTCAGTGATATTCAAAGTAGAGGCTAGTTTACTAAACTATTTTATTTTTGCAAAAACGTTTAGTGTACTCCTTAATCATCTCTCTGATGTACAGAAATTCCTGGATATGGCCCTGGTTGTGAGCTGTGGGATTTTAGACTTACTAAATTGTTGACGTCTGGTAACAACATCGAACTGGACTGGACACATTTCCCTTCACTTCCTTGATTATTTTTGGATCATGGTTTAATCAGAAATGACAGTTTCGTCAGTTTCAAAGCAACTGTAGGCAAAACATCCATGTAGATCTTGCAACTGTCCTGACCACCATGTCCAGTCCGATCCCTCCACTGAAGTCAGCCACAATTTCCTGTACCCCACCCCCCCCCCCCCCAGCTCCTCGAATTTCCGACTTCAACCAGTTCAGACCAGTAAATGTATTACCTAATCAAGTGCCACCAAATGGGATTACTCGTTCGAGAGTCCTGCATGCCACAAGGTACCCTATCCCCCTCAAACTCCCCCACCGCGATCGCCCCCGATACGGATACTTTAATATTACATAAAATATGGAGCATTCTGCTCCATGACCTTCGTACGGTCCAGGTTTTATCCCAATCCTTTCACCAGTACAAAATGGCCGGGTCTCCCCATCCGACTCTCTCCCGCCGCGGTCAGATGTCTATCCAGGTGTATTAAACTATTGCTTTAATTTTAAACTGTTTTAAAAGTGCTGACTATAAACTGTATAGACATTTATCGGCGACTGGACGAATGTTCGGCTTGTCCGCTTCCCGCTTTGACTTGAATTATTCGGGATAGACTAAAACCAGGAAGGAAAGGGAACGCGAGAAAAGCAGGAAGGCATACTAAAAACAGGAATGGCACACTAAAACAAGGAAGGCTGTTGCCAGAATTCGCCGCACCGTTCCCTTCCTCTATTTATTCTTTGAGGGGTCAGCAACTTTTCAAATTCAAAAGTTCACCATCCCTTCCTCGTTTTAGTATCCTGACATGGGTGGGCGTTAAGTTCAGTGCGGGGTCGGCAACTCAGATATTTCAAGCCCACCATTTCCTTCTCGTTTTAGTACCTTGAAAGTATTAAAACGAGGAAGGAAATTTTAAACTATTCCTCTTTGGAACGTCGGCAACTATCGAATTATAAATTCCACCATTTGTTTTGTCGTTTTAGTAGCATGTCGCGGGTGATACCTCAAAGTACTAAAACGAGGAAGGAATGGTGGATTCTCAATTATTAGTCTTTGAGGGGTCTGCAACTATAAAAACTGTAAATAACCTTTTCATTCCTAGTTTTAGTAGCTGGCGACGGGTAGTACCTTAAAGAACTAAAACGAGGAAGGAAATGGTGGACTAGAAATATCTTAGTTGCCAACGCCTTGCTGGACTCGGAGGATTTTAGTTGCCTACCGTCAGAAAGAGAAATGAAAAGGTGAATTACAATTTTTCTAGTTTCCGACCCGTCGCTGGACTCAAAGGATTTTAGTCGTGAAGTTGCAACGAAGAATAATTCCAATTTCCCCCCTCGTTTTAGTACTTTCAGGGTAATAAAACGAGGAAGGAAATGGTGGACTTGAAATATCTTAGTTGCCGACCCCTCGCTGGACTTGGAGGATTTTAGTCGCCTACCGTCAGAACGAGAAATGAACCGGTGAATTAGAATTGTTACAGTTGCCGACC